>AJMS01009765.1:0-10391 GCA_000263175.2 Phaeosphaeriaceae sp. UM 1110
ACACCAAAACCAGAACATGTACACGCATATGCGCGAAGCGAGACGACCCTGAACACTTCAATGGTCGCTGCGACATGCCGAACGCACAAGCGCAAATACAACGCCTCCTATCAGCCACAAAATGCGCCGCGCCAGACTCTTTGCCAACCTGAGCAGGAGCAAATTTAATCCTTCGTCTTAGTCTGCTTCTTCGCCGTCCCAATATGCGTATTATGTACCTTTGTCGCAAACTTCAAGCTCGTAATCGTTTCCTGCAAATGTGCTTGGAGCGGGCTAACCATGACGAACATGAGGGTTTTGGAGTTGCCGCCGAGTGAGTATTGGAGGAGGTAGGTCAACTGGATCGAAATTAGTATCTCGTTCAATGTAAAACTTGTTGGGTGATTTGCGTACCTTTGAGTTCCTGTAGGGGATGTGTGCGCCCTCTTTGCTTGAGCCCAGCGCATTGATGACGTCGCCGAGGCAGCTCAAGCTCTTGTTGATGTTTTGCGTTTCCTTTAAGCGCGCGCCTTCGGCTTTGGAGTGTTCGAGGCGTTCGGAACCGGCCAGATCGACGAGATTAAGGGTTCCTTCGCTGCGCTCGCCTGTGATTTCGTTGGTGCCAACGAGCTTCAGGATGAAGACGGAGTGACTTCGACTCGAGCGCATGTTAGCTTTGGTGGCGGCTACTGTCCTGTTCTTGCTTGCAGTGTCGAGAATCTCGTCGACGCGCTCAGGACCATCAAGAGTGACGCTGACCGTGTTCTCCAGATATGTCTGCTTCTTCGTGGCGTCGTGCCTCACCTCCACCTTCTTCTTGTCCAGGTCCTCGGAGCGGCCGAGAAGGTCGTTGTAGGTCTCGTTGTACACCTCAATGAACGAGCCTTGCATGGTATACCGCCAACCCTTCTCTTCAAGTCGTTGTGCCTCGGCGTAGATCTGAGCTGTGGCCCGTGGGATCATGCCATCCACGGATGACATAGTATGAGTCTTTCCAGAGCCTGTTTGACCGTAGCAGAAGATGCAGACGTTGTACCCATCCAATGCACTTTGCACCAACTGGCTGATTTCTTCAAAGACTTCGCCATTTTGCGCTGCGGGTCCAAATACTCGGTCGAACGAATATGCGTATGCGGAAGTGATGTCCTTGCCCGTGGCGCTCTGTTTGCTGGGGCCTTGAATAGAGACCTCCTTGCTGTCGGTCTCGTTGTCTGGGAAGGCGATGGTTGCGGGATCGGATTCGGTTGCATGCGTTGGCCGCACACGACACATGACTCGGATGTTGCCTTTGAGTTCTTGGACCTGGTTGAACAGCTTGCGCCGCAGTGTCTCCTCTTGTCGAAGCTTCTCGTGTGCCAACTCCGCTGCGTCGATGGCGTCTTGCATTCGTTTGTGGAGGTCGTTGAAAGCCTGTGATTGTGCCTGGCTGTCAGACTCGAGGAAGTGAATCTTCTCCTTCATCGCAATGTTTGCTGCATCCAGCGTGAGGTTGTTCGACGTCGCTTCAGTCAGTTGGCCTTGGAGTCCTGCCCTCAGTGTGCGCTCGCGATCGAGTTCTGATTTGACATTGATCAGCTCGCCTTGAACGAGCTGCATTTCCCGCTGCTTCGTATCCGCCTCGACTGTAGCTGTTCTAAGTTTCGATTCGTAATCCGCCTGGATCTTTTGCGCCTCTTGTGATCTCCGGGTGCGCTCGGCTTCGCCGTCTGCATCAACCTTTTTTCGAAGCTCGGCCAGCTCCTCGTTGTGCTCCTTGAGCAGTTTATCGATACGCGCTTCGTATTCCTTGCGCGTCTTCTCCTCTTCCTCCTCACGGTCTCTCAGTGCGCGCTTCGCATCCTTCTCGTACTTGTGCTCCAGGTCGTCCATCTCGTTGCGCAGCCTTCGTCGGAGGTCCTCGGTCTCGAAGGAATGGTTCCTCTGGGTCATCTCCATCTCTTTCTTTACCGTCTCGAAGCAGCTTTTGGTATCCCTGAGGTCCGATTCCAAGTTCTTGTTGACGGTCTCCAATCGCGTGCGTAAGACCTCGAGCTCGGTGACTGCACGCGCGTTAGTGAGTGATCTACTCAAGTCACGAGTGTATGTCTAACCCTTGCTTTGCAGTTGCTGGATCGTCTCCTTGTAGTCGGTCGCTTGTTGCATATCTCCCTCCATCTTCTCCTTGAACATTGCGAAGTTGCGTTCCATGGCCTCGATCCGGTCATCGTAGAAGTCTGGACACCGATCGTTAGTAAATTTGTTCAAGAAACGTGGCTGCGTTTTTGGTGTGGACGGAAACGGCCACACGGGTATAGGTATGGGCGTCGGCGTCTGCCGTGTAGGTGTTGCACGGGGAATGTGGGAAGGCTTAAGAAAAAGGGTTGACTCCTTGCCACGAATCGCTCCACGTCCGACGCGACTGTCTCGATTTGCTGCTTCTGGCCCGCCCAGTTCGAGGGCTCCAAAAGTGTCGCAGATTTCGTCGCAGCTGGAATCGGTAGGCTCTTCCGTGACTGGTGTGAAAGATCGAAGATTACAAGGAGAAGAAGTGGCTCGTAGAGCTGATGAATGAGAGGGACGCGTGGGCGCTACATGGACAGAATTGGGACGTCTGTTTGATGCTGAATGTGCATTCTTGGACACTTTGAGTGTCTCTCTGGGGTTGGTTGAAATAGGAAATGGTGGCACACCTTTGCGGTCAAGCCTGTCATCCTCGTCATCTTCGTAGTGCTGTTGCTGCATGGCTGTACCAGGTCGCATGCCCTGATGGTGCGATTTGCTCCTCCCATGGTACCCGTTGGATGTTTTCGGGCGGGCATTGCTGGTTGGGGGACGCGCGCCGGATCCTGTACTGCCGCTATACAAGGATCCAAAGCCTGGTTTCGAGGCCTTGTTCGTGGTTGCTCGCGAAGTGGAGGCTGCGAAGGGGCGCCCAATTGCGTTCTTAACGCTGTTACCCAGAGTGCGCGCGTTCGGTGGTGCTGCTGGCTTGCGATCGTATTCGGCCGCCTTTTCTGCAAGTGTCTTTCGCGGAACCTTATTTGGCGGTTCGGGCACTGAAGTTGTCAGCAATGAGTCCCATGCATTGCGCGATGATGGGTAGTTTACAGCCAGATGGTTTATGTTTGTTCGAGGGCGCCGGCAGCGCGCTTCGTGAATTCGTGCTTGCCTCCTGCAGCTCGCTCAGAGGACGGCCTTGGGATGCGAACTTTGGCAATTGAGAGGGAGCCTTCAACCCTGACGGTTGCTTGATTCCTGAGGGTTTGGAGAAGCCCTATATCAAGTCTGATGTTAGCAGACTCCATGAGTAAACAATCGCCGATACATACCTCATTTTCGTTGGCTGCCTCAGCCTTGATGTAGTCCATGGTGCGCAAGAAATATACAATATCACCCGAGCATGCTCTGTCGCTGCCAAAAGCAAGAACGCGTCGTCGTCGTCAATTGGGTGGTGGTGAGGTTGACGATGTTGCGGAGTTGTCCATGTCACCCGTGTTTACAAACATAGCGACCGCATCATCCCTGTCGCTGCTTGACCACAACAGATTTAGTGTCTTGGCAACACTCAGCACTTCTCGCGCGCAACATCATGAACTTCAACATCCCAGGACTCGCACCGCCTCTACCCAATGCTATGGGCTATCATGGTATCTTTAATGATATGTAGCATGTATCTCGCATTCTTCATGCGATCCTCGACCCTGCACTTACACGCCAATGTGTGTACGCTCTTTTGCGCCCGGCCGTACGTACATAATGTACTTGGACTACGCCGACAAGCATCCATCTCCTCTCCGAGTGCGGTGACGAGTCTCTAGGATCGACGAAGAGTCGCTACCCGGGGTTGTTTGCAGGGTCACTTTCAAACACAGACGATGTCCAATCATGCGATGTTGCAGTCTCATAAACCAGTCACGACTCCGCGGACCAGCAACTCGGACTCGAAGCAAGCCCAATTCATTCGAAAGTCGGCTCTTTCCACACATGCGTTTATGCAGTGTGGATTGTAGTTATTCCAGTTCTTTGCATGGAAAGAATTCAGATGAAGATTTGAATAGTATGCCCCTGCGATGCGTGCTCGTAGTTCACCGGTGTAGGTGAGTATGTAGGTATGCCGTAGCGGCATGGCCAAGCGGCACCAGACACCAATGCCCTTACGACTGACCCGCGATCTGGCGCCCGGCTGCATGGTTTCTTTTTAACCTGCATTTGTTAGACGAGGGTGGCCTCGCGCACCCGTCATAGTATGAGTACTGCCTGATGTTCTATCAACCTCCTTCTCTTCTTCGTTGCACGACAGAGCCACCATGTTTTCATCAACATCGGCCAAACCTGTAATCATAACCGACCAGGTTTCCATCAGTGGCTTCAATCGCGGTCCCATCACATCCTTATTCGTGCCTCCTTCATGATGTACCGCGACAGTCAGCCCCGTGGATGGGAGATCGGCATACTATGTGGGACATTACGGTGGTTATTTCGATCCTGAATGTTATCCTACGGGCTTTAATGCTTGAGTCGCAGTCACTTCAGATCTCATGGCCTCGCAACAGACCCGAGACCATGATTGATGCGCTTGGAATCGGTCGAGCTTTAGAATAAGCCAAGTACAAGGCCTGGCAGTATGGATCAGCAGCTTCTGCCGGTCTAGAACTGATCGGTGAAGCGAACGGTCCATACGAGAGCACGGCCGAGGTCTACTACAGACTCCACGTGTCCGATGATGCTCGCGTAAACAGAAGATATAGTCCACACATCGGAATGCTTGCCGATCAAAGATTTCCAGCAGAAACCGAAAAGGCGCACGAGGTATTGGAGCACATTCTAGAAGGCGAACCAGAAGATAATCTTCGATGCCTTCACAATCACGTAGCGCAAGACCATCTGCTCCGAATCGAAAATGTGGAAGTGGCACGCGAACAGTATTATGGTCCCGTGTACTTCAAGTACCAGGCTCTCATCTTTGGATTCTACTACGAGCTTCTTAAACAAATTTTACGTTCTGACTCCAATCTGGTCGAGCCCGCGGCATACTTCCATGGAATATGGGGCGCGTACAGTACGACTTTTTTAAGCAATGTGTACCTCGGTCGTTGTCTGAGAAGGGATGGAAGAGTAAGTCGGGCCCATATTCTATATGTGCTCGCGGCAATGTACAATGGTCGTCGCAAGGTCTTCAACGCCCACTCAGCGCTCCCCCGGCTCGTTGGAATTCTCGGACCGATTTCATTACTGGCACTGCCTCTTGATCGCAAGACAGACGACACAGGCGAGATCTCCAAGATCGCGGTCGTTGATCTGCCGATTGTTGACTTGATATCCTACAGTGCCGATGGCGAACTGATGGCAAGTAAAGGGGGAGGCGTGAGTTTCGAGCATTCGAGTCAGCATTGCGATGCTACTACAGTTGCGCATCCAGCAGGCCCAACTCATAAATGGACTGTACATCCATACATGAGCATAACACTAGACGGAAATGATTCTAGCGGTGTAGCTTTGGCCGCTCAATGTGGGAAGAGACTTGTCGGATGGTTCAACCCCGTGGCTGCTGATGTTTCGTTTATCAGTTCGGCTTACCTCAAGGAGTCGCCCAGCGAAGGGGAGGTGGTTGCGTTCGAGATAAAAGATGAACACTGGCAAGCTGGAAAGGCTTTGCAGCCGAGCCGGGACCTCTTGGGCCTCAACTTTGGCGTTGTGAATTCACTTGGCTCTGCTGCTCTGCGATATGCTGCTGCTGGGATTCATGCTGAAAAGGGAGAAGAAATAGCTATTGCGCGGTCTTCCAGCGTGTTCTGTGGAGCTTTCGATAGATTGCAGGCTCAGGATCAAGGTGTAGTGATTGCATAAAATTTATAGATCCAATTGACCTTCCCTATTGTTTTTTCAATGGAGCTTTTCTTACTTCAACGGTCAATTAAACAGCTTTACGGTTTCTTCAAGCTATTCGACAGCGCGGTGGTATAGCCAGCGCGTGACCAACAGCACAGGTTTGTCGACGATGTCATATACCTAGGTAGTTGCGCGTCACGCAGGTAGTTCTGGCAATCTCGACGAGGAAGAATATTTGTCCTGTCAGATATTCTGAAGTGATGGAAGCATTCGATGCTTTGGGTAAGGAGTGGTGCTTCTTATGATGTTTTCTTGGCGCCCAGTCCTTGACAGTAAGCACGGTGGAGAACGTGGTTCGCGGCATGCCTACACAAATAGAAAAGCTGTGGGGGCGGCATCCGACGACTCCACTCCAGACAGGAATTCAGTCGTGGCATCAGAAGGCTCAGGATCTGATTGGTGGGCCGAGGTGTCGTGTAACAGGGGCGCATTGTGCCGGCTGGACCGGTAAGCACACATCTCAACGGATGCACAGCCAACGTGCGGCCACTTCAAAGAAACTGCCAACATCCACACTCCCAATTACAGCAGGAGGGAAAGTAGCAGCGCAATATGACGAAGATACACTACCTACCTGGGTACTCGGGACCAGGGGTAGTTGGATCTCCACATCGCGTTCCACTTTTGTTGGCTGTTCGATTTAGCACAGCCTCACCAGGCAGTGCTTGCAATTCGGAGCCCTGCCCTCGGTTACACCCACTTGGCAGTGCTACCGATCGCAATCAGTTATACCCAAGTCCGCTGTCACTTCGCAAAGGCATTTGCCTTTGGAAGAATACCTACCCAATGCAAGACCTCACACTACCGCATCGTTGCTGAACCGCCTTAGCATATGCAAGGCAACAGTTACAATGTTTCAACTGCCACGGACAAAACTTCTGGAATCGCGGCACGGTACACGACGATCTCGACAAGGCTGGTACCCTCCAGGCTTACAGTGGTGGAGCCTATTCGTCGGAGTGTTACTATGCTGGATCTTCATCGCCGTTCTTCAAACATATCTGCACAGGAGTCAGACACATGGAGGAGTGATTTTTGCACCAAACATCAACGATCTACCACTGCGTCGCTCCTTCTCGTATCTCTATCTGCCGACCATCATCGCTGTGTTTTTCAGTATCTTCATTCTCTGGATCGACCACGATGCGAAAAGATACGAGCCGTATCGCCAGATGTCGCGATCGGGAGGGGCTCTTGCTAAAAACTCAGTACTCTTGCACTATCCTTTTGATTTTGCTCTCTTCGTGCCAATGGTCGCAGCGAAAAGAAAGTATGTTATTCACTGATACGATTTTCTGCCATCTCTGCTAATGCAATTAAGGCACTGGCTGGTCTTTTTTGCTTCGTTTGCAGGCCTGTTAACCACATTCGCCGTAGTGCCGTTGCAAGCTGGTATCTTCTCGACGAGATCCGTTAACCAACACTTCCCGCAAAATTTCAACATCTCGAGCAGCTTCATGCACTCTTCCATTCAAGAAGAGAAATTGAGCCTAGGTTATACTCAGTCCGCCTATGGGATCCTGAAACTGAATGAGACCCTCCCCGCCTTCACCACCCGAAATTTTACGCTAAAGCCATTCACTGCTTCTGACCGAGATCCTACGCCAGCAGATACTTGGACTTCTGATAGTGTTCTCTACGGCATGGACCTCGAATGTGAGGAAGGGCGTCCGTCAGGACCCATCAATTCCACAGTGCTCGTTGAAGAGACGAAGTACTACGCCTCGCCAGATGGTGGCGACCCTGTTCCGGTTCGAGAGAATGTGACATACCCATTCGTTACGGAGGGCGGGTTCAACAGTTCTACCGGCTGTTACATTGGCGAAAGAGAACGTAATAACATAACTGAAGGTAGCCAGATAACTGTGCTAGGAAACCCTAAGCCCAAGACATATGGGAAGTACTCTGCATCATACACAGGCTATTTCGGCGTATCCTTTGCGACTGCTACAATATCCGGCAACCTTCGAGATAAAGCCAAGTGCGGCACGCGCGGCAATGGAACGTTCTATGCTACATTCACTCGAAATAAGAAGAGCGAACGCGATCAGGACACTGATGTTACTGCCATCTTCTGCAAAATGTCCTACTACGAGCAGGATGTTGAAACGACGATTAATGCAGCGACTGGGCATCCATCCCATGTGGCTCCTCGAGGTGCCAAGCGTCCGATATCCGCCGATGTTTTCAACGCGACAGTTTTCGAGGACACGCTTGCAGCAGGCGAACGCCAAATTTTGACGCGAGAGGCAACGGTGCCTGTAACCAGGCTAGCCTCATGTCTAGAGTATCTGTCTAACTCATCTCTGACCCCGTCGGTATTTGCTACATCGCCTCTTATGACGACAGTCATGTCCGAATGGACGGATCGATTCGAAGAACTCCTGGACCCGAAAAAGCTAGGAAAAGCGTATGAGTCTATCTATCAACTTTTCTTCGCTCGTGCGATGGCCGACATTCTCAAACCCAATGGCTCTGTACCGACGAATACTACGTTGGGACGACGTGAGGAGCAGATAGAAGCAGTCGTGCTCGAGCCTGTCTTCGTATACCTTGTTGAGGTCTTCTTGGGGCTCATATCTGTATCTTTATTAGCTTTGATATGGATGCAATACTCAGAACGTAGCAATGGCAAATTGGCTGACGATCCTGGTAAGCAACTTGTATTTTTTGAACCGACCCACTTACAAACGTACCAGCTTCTATGGCCAGTATCATGTCAGTCGTCGCGAACGATAAAAGGCATCTCGAAAGCTTTGAAGATCTGGACTGTGCGCCCAAATCGTATTTCAAGGAGAAGCTTTCCTCGCACAGGTATACACTTGGAGAAGATGCCTCGAACCACTCGTGAGTTTTCCTGACTTTATCACCGCATTTCGCTTACAAATCTAGTATCACCACCATAGAAGAATCAAAGCAGCTCTTACACAACGACGAGAGGAAGGATGCTCCCGAACAAGTAATATCGGAGCCCATCAGACCCGCCGAGCTTCACGGCTTCACCACTGCTACGGCTATCAGCCTGTTTCTGGCACTATTCATAACGCTCGCTGTTCTCTTCAGCAAGTCTAAAGAACGGGGTATGTTGTATCGATGGCATTGGCATGGCAGAAGCTGGGATGAATTCTGACACCAAGCAGGTCTAGCTTTACCATCGCATGGTCGCATTATGCGAAGCCTCGTAGTCGAGTATCTTCCCACCCTAACAGCAACTCTGATCGAAGCTGGCTGGTATGTAATCAATCGGCTACTCTGCGTGTTGCAGCCTCTGGAACAGATGCGCGGACGCTCAGGAGCAAGTGCATCTCGAAGCATATCGCTCAACTATAGCTCCCTTCCGCCGCAACTTACACTCGTCAAAGCTGTACATGGTGGTCACATTCTTTTAGCAGTAGTATGTGCAATGACTCTGGTAGGCAATCTTTTGACGACGGCATTTGCGGGGCTCTTCTCCAGCGTCACCCTGCCTCTGGCACACCCTATATTATTTCGCCAGCCTTTGGAGACCAGATTCGTAGAGATAAATGGCTCATCGGGCCCGCCGATTGACATCGCGAAAGGCCAATATGACACCAGCTTCATAACACCATCTGGAGCGTATCAAGGTTCAATCGGCGAGAGCCACTTCTTCATCGCAGAGTCAAATTTGACGCGAAACACATCTTTACCTTCCTGGACCGACCAAAATGCGATGTATATGCCTTTTATGGATTCTAGGAATACGCACTGGAGCCCGGGTAGTACCTATCAAGCGCGCACCAGGTACTTCGCGGCGGAATCCCATTGCAAACCCCTATCATTCAGGAAAGACTACAATATGCATCTTTGGGGCAATGCCCAAAAGGATTGGCTGACATCTTTCAATGTGACGGTATCTTCTCGCACTGGAAAAGAGGTTACATGTCACGGGACGGATCGAAATAGATTCATCGACGATTACGGGCCCAAGAGTCGCAGGAGAGCAAAAGACACAGGTGGGATGAGTTGCCCTAGCGGTGCAACGGCAGCGGAGATGGTAACGACACTGGTACCAGGCCCGGATGCCACGGCGGAGGATGAACAGACATGCAGAACTGCCATTGCGGTTGGCTGGACGCGCACAACCCAACGATATTGCCATTTACCGGTTCCTAGTGATACCGCTAAAGATGACCGGTCTCCACCCCGAGGCTTCGAGGATGCAGCTGCGGACAACACGCTACTTCTACTTTGCCAGCCAGTGATTCAGACAGGCAATGCTGTGATAGAAGTTTCATCGACCGGTGTTCTGCAGAAACCCGCCACTGATATTCAAGCGGACCCTGATCAATCCCCACAAGCGCTCGAGAAGTTCTTCACGAATGACGCCGCAAGTGTCATATCACAGTCGAATCTGTTCATGTTTCGGACGTTGAAACCATGGTGGCACAACGACACTTTCGCAAGCGAGTTCATGCACTACTTCATCAACCGAGCAGAAGGATCGCTACGCCTGACAGATCCCAACAAGCCGCTACCCACATTTACAGATGTAGAAGAGCCGATGAAACAAGCCTACACGCGAC
>AJMS01009764.1:0-10390 GCA_000263175.2 Phaeosphaeriaceae sp. UM 1110
AGAGAAACAGTGTTGGGCGTCTTAAGCAGGACGATAAGCGGTCATGTATCGTGATGTATACAATGTACCATACGGAGAGCTTCTGTAGTTGCATAAAGACGCGCAAATAAGCTCGGTGGGGTACGATATACTGCAGCAAAATTAAGTTTGAGCATCGTATCAACTACGAAGCATGCGGCGTACTGGTTCTGACAGGGCGCCGACGCTGCAGCAGACGGGTCTGTCGTCCGGTAGCTCACACTTTAGCGACCTGTCATTGCGGGAGAAGGGATGGATAGCGTGCTGTTTCGAGCTACCACAGCCTGTGGTGTACATGCAGTCCACACAGCGGGCTGTATGGAGCAACTAGTGTCAGAATAAACTTTGAACACCCTGGTCTTCCTTGAGGAAACATAGCATGGGGCGTAATGTGGACAAGTTCTATGCCGCCTGGAAGGTCGGAAATCGTGTTCGATTTGGACCATGTTGACTTTGAACCGAGATTTGCCTAATGTGATTCCGCATTCCCAGGCGGAAGCCGGTAACTTATACATCGATGCCTGCTTTTGTCACTCGGCTAACCCGGAGATTTTGCGCCAGTCAATCACGAGGTCACTCAACATGTGATATTATCCGTGTCAAGCTGGGTGTAACCGAAGGGCGCAGCAGCCATGGCCAAGAATCGGCTGCGACAGACCTGAGCATCGACTAAAATGAGAGGACTGAATATATGATGCAATTTGGGCATCGAGGACATTTTGTATGCCAGTTGCAATGAGACTTCTGAGCCGACATAGATAGGAGATTGACGTGTCGGGGTCGATGTGCTCACACTTCTCTTCGAGAATGTTGCGATGGATAGCGATGGTCTGAGGGGTGTCAGAACAACCCGCTGTATTGTCCCGTGTTTTCATGGTTTCTGAGTCGTGCTGCCCGTCCCGCAACCCGACCTAAGTACTTTTACGCTCACAGGTGCCAGCCCGGTCAAGCTATAAATTTGATGACCAATGAATGTACGGATGTGTCGAAGAGCTTGTAATTGACATTCATCACAGGCCGCAATGCTGGAGACCGCATTGTCCTCTGCAGCGATATGTAGATCCATGCAGGTACTTGTGGGCATCTTCCTAACAAACATCGAAATCGATATTATGGGATTCTGTGCCGGGGACAGAAATTGGTTGTGTGAGGAGGATTCTGAAGTGACATGAGATGGATTGTTAATGAGCGGATGCAATACGGATAGGATGGCTGCCATGATGTGCGTGCGCGATGACAAGCTTTTGACTAGTGCGTTGGTCAACCAGGAACCGCTTTCCAGGGACGCGTTCATCGCTTGATGAGCTAGTCAGTCGAGGTCGAAGGGCATTTTCCAAAACTTACTGTGGTACACAGGAGTTAGTTTGCCCGCTGTCAGAGAACTAATCATCAGGAACGAACATGTCAAGCGGCCATCTTTGTAACGTGCGTTCTCGTCCTTCCCTTCGGCCCTTGGGCATAGCCTCCAGTGTCGGCTGCGGACTTCCCTCTCAGCTACAACGTTTTCCGGACCATTGGTGCCATGGTCGCTTCCACCCGCTCTTTAGATAGTGCTTGTGGCATACGGAGCCAAGGTCAGCATTCTCGAAGCGAGGTCCGCTTTGAGACTTTCACAGCAGGAAGGCACATATAAGCTGCGTTCAATCCATGTTCGGTGGCGCTGATGCTCGTCGGCGGTTTGAAGCCGTCCATCGATGACCAGCGACGACCCGTGTGCGAAGCAAAGCGCGCGGCGTGGGCGGAAATCGGAGCCAGACCTTTTCTAGAACAGCTAGCATAGATTTGATTGGACAAATTCCGGCGAGGATTCCGCTTCTTCCATTGAGGAAACCATCGCCGTCCTTTGAGCCATGCATCAAAGCTTTTCAATGTCGACATCGAGAAGGGTCCACTTCCATCAATAGATTGCTATGCATCGGGGAACATGCTCAGAACCCGGCGACTGGGACTGCAGTGCAAAATGGGGCATGGCTTGCCGGGCGAAAGATGATCCATGAAATAAACACTTTGCTTCCATCGCGAATCAGCCGCATGGAGGACCCTGCGGAGACCAGAGCACTGCAGCTCATCCCAGCGAACCGGACTATTGACATCTGCAAGGCGTGGGTCTAGCTGGCAAACTACACAGTAACTACAGTTGCCACGTGCAGCACACGTGTTGTCGCAGCACGAAAAGCTGTATATAAGCACTATAAAGTCGAGGCTGCTGTCTTCGAAAGCCTGTCGCTGCAACCATACACACTTCGCACATGATGAAGCTGTGCAGCATCGTCACACTTGCCCTGTTGGGTGTCATTAGCGCAGTGCCACTCGAGACCCGATCAGATTTCAAGAGCGACGATCTGCTGGTCGCAGGCAAATATGCGCTCGAACAGTCCATCAAAAAGAACGGACCTGCCAACCCAAAATGCACACTCAAAAATGCGGCCGTGAGAAAGGAGTGGTAAGTCGTCCATCCACCAGCACCAGTGCCAACATGACCTTCTAACCCATCGCAGGTCCACTCTCTCCAAAAACGAGAAGAAAGACTACATCAAGGCCGTGCAATGCCTCTCCAAAAAGCCCGCCAAAACGCCCTCGAGCATCGCAGCCGGCGCTAAGAACCGGTACGATGACTTTGTCGCCATCCACATCAACTCGACCCTCTCCATCCACGGCACAGGCAACTTTCTAACCTGGCACCGATACTTCACCTGGGCGTACGAACAAGCCCTGCGCAACGAGTGCGGCTACAAAGGTTACCAGCCTTACTACCAATGGGCCTACTGGGCGAATGATCCCGCCAAAGCGCCAGCTATGGATGGAAGCGACACCTCCATGTCCGGAGATGGAGAGTACGTTGCTGGACGACCAAATGTTTGCATCCCATCGCCCGACCAATGCGGCATCTCGCTGCCGCCAGGTAGTGGAGGCGGGTGCATCAAGTCCGGCCCATTCAAGGACTGGAAAGTCAATCTCGGGCCTGTAGCAGCCGTTCTGCCCAACTTGCCGCAGAATCCAGAGTTTAGTGGATTGGGATATAACCCACGTTGTCTGAAGCGCGACATTTCGCGCGCCGCAAGTAGTGGCTGGACAAAGGATCAGGACATTGTCGATTTGATTCAAAAGTCACCCGATTTCTTGTCCTTTAGCACGACGATGCAGGGCGATTTTGGAAACGGATTCCTAGGTGTGCATACAGGAGGGCATTTTACTATTGGTGGAGACCCAGGCGGTGATTTGTTTGCGTCGCCTGGTGATCCGATGTTCTTCTTGCATCATGCCATGATTGACCGGACGTATTGGACGTGGCAGAATTTGGATCTGGGGAACCGGCAGTATGCATTGGCTGGAACGATAACGGTGAACAATCAGCCGCCTAGCAGAGATGCGGTGTTGAGCGACCCGATTGATTTGGGTTATGTGGGCGTGCCGGTGGAGACAATCAAGAGCACGGCGAATACGCTGGGTGGACCGTTTTGTTACATTTATGCCTAGATTGGATTTTATGACACGAGATAGATTCACGACCTATAACTATCTAGAAAAGCGAAAAGTAATCCTTGAAGTTGATCCTTGTTATGGTGTTGAAAGCCAGGGGTAGACTAGTCGAATACACAAAAACACGTCATCTACTGAGCGCATTTTGACGTACACATCTCGACATCAAGAAGTGGGCCTTGACTGGATATCGATATACTGCAAATGATCAAGGTTAAAGATTAGCTTCACGAGTTTTTTTGTACCACCGACCGTCCTCAAAAATGCACGCAATAGCAAGAACCCAATATGGCCCCATCACCAACCTTCAAACCGCCGACGTTCCTACACCCCGTGACCCCTCAGGTTTCGACGTGCTCGTCCGCATAAAAGCATGTTCGGTCAATCCCGTTGACACCAAAATCCGGGCAGGCACATACGACGACTATCCAGACTACTTTGAGCGCGCACCTGCACTACCGCAGATTCTCGGATTTGATGGCAGTGGCGTTGTCGAAGCCGTCGGGCCGTCAGTGACGTCCGTCAAAACAGGCGACGAGGTATACTACGCCGGATCCCCCATTCGTCAAGGAAGCAATGCAGCGTTTCAACTCGTCGATGCGCGGAGTGTGGCGCTGAAGCCGAAGAGTCTGGACTGGGCTGAAGCAGCGAGTATGCCTTTGACGTGGATCACCGCGTGGGAAGCGTTGGTGGAGCGTATGGGGATTGAACAAGATGAGAAGGCGGGCATATTGATCATAAACGGAGCCGGAGGCGTCGGGAGTGTAGCAAGCCAGATCGCCAGGCGGGTGCTGAAGTTGCCTGTTGTGATCACGACTGCTTCTCGGGAAGAGACGGTGCAATTCTCGAAAAGGGTGGGTGGTGCGACGCATACGATCAATCATCGAGAGGACATGGTGAAGCAAGTTGAGGAGCTGACGCTTAATGTACCGATCAAGTATGTGTTCATCACGCATACACCAACATCGGGGTATCTTGCTCCAGCAGCGAAGATGTGCGCGCCATTCGGGAAAATTTGCTCCATTGCGCAGGATAAGGAGATGCCAATGTATGGGACAGAGTTCATGGCGAAGAGCTTGACGTTCGTATGGGCGCTGCTAGGGACGAAGCCGTATTATGGAGTTGATCTCGATAGCCATGGAAGAATACTGGCAAAGCTCAGCGGGTTACTGGATGATGGCACTGTCAAATGTCATTGTACGCAGAAATTACAGCTCGATGAAGAGGGGTCGAGGAAGGCGCATGAGATTATCGAAGGCGGAAAGGCAATTGGTAAAGTCGCTTTGCAGACTTCGTAGAGCAATATTGGAAGCGATATGATCATGTCAAACTATCATTTGTTTGCTGTGACAGGTCAGCAACGTGGTTAGAGTATAGAAGACGAGTACGTGATGGTGTTGTTCTGCAACGCAGAGACGAGATGGAAGGCGCACACGTCATAGCTGAGCATAGACCACTAGTGTACACAGTAAAGTGTAAGGCGCTGACTAGGGGAGCAAGCACAGGGAAAAGTACTTGCAGATGCATAGCAGGACTTGTTATGGAACAAAGATCAAGCATGGAAGAATGTGAAACGGGCTGGAATGTGCTTGCGTGTCTTCTGTACGTGTGCTCGAAACAGGCTCCACGGTAGATGCTCGGAGCGGTCACCGCACAGACGATCTCAATAGGGCGTCTTCGTATGAGTGGGGTTGGTTGGTTGGTTGGTTGGTTGGCTGGTTGGTTGCGGGCTGGCTGGATGCGTGACTGCGGCGAAGACGATGGCTGCCCATGGCATGATAGCGGGCAATGGAGCCGAGTGCTGCTGACGCGTGATACTTGTTGCTGCCAAAATTGGAGTACGAGTACACAGTAATTAGGCATTCGATTGTCGCCAGGCGCCGCATCCGTGGACCCTCGCAACCAACGATAAGCTTAGCAGGCGACTAGGACCGAGTAGTGCGACACTTGAATTACTCCGCAATACAAACATCGGGACCCTGAGGCGCCGCCAGGGATTCCGCTCTGCCTTTGCCGCCGCAATAGCTTGCTTGGTGTGCACAGCACTGTCTAAGCAAGGAACAGCAGGTTTGCGGACCGCATCAAACTGGCGTTTCATGCCTCAAACCCACGCGCGGAGCCAAGCCAACAAGCCAACCACAGCCCGCCATCCAGCCTCACAGAGAGAGCCAGGCACGCGAGCACATTGCGACCCAGGAACACACCCCCTCCGGCTGCCGGCCACGTCGAGACTAGACATTTGCACGCCCGCAGCTGAGCCATGACGACGGAGGCGCGAGAGGCGGCCCAGGAGGCCGCAGGCAAGTTCATGTCCAAGAGCAGGGGCTGGCGGAACAAGTACTTCTCCAAGGACGACGTCAAGCAGCCCGCCGCAAAGACATCGCCCACCAACGCCAACACCGACGACGACGTCAACGCCTTCCTGCGCCCCTCGACGGAAAAGGCGCAGGCCCACAAGGACGCCGCCGCCGCCGCCGCCTTCCTCGCGAACCGACCCCGCATAGACATCAATGTCGCGAAGAGATGGCCCGGCGCCCAGGACATCATCAACAGCGCCGCTGCGGGAGGCAGGAGCCCCGGGCCGGGCGGCCTGAAGACAGGCACGCGCAAGAAGGGCCTCACAGTGAGCTTTGTGCGCGCGGTGCCTGATATCATCGGACACGGCGGTGATGAGTGCGAGGAGCCCGCCGCAGAGGTGTCACGGCGCAAGCAGCTCAGCAATGGCTCGAGCAGCAGCTCGCTGCAGGCACAGAAGCCGCAGGACGATGCAAATCTGGGCACAAACATTGGCCGCACGCCCTCGCAGACCGAGCAGCGAAATAGCCTGACGCGAACCCTCACATCGCACGGCGAAATGTCGCCGCCTCTGGGCAGGAAGATGGAAATGGGCCAAATCAACAGCCACGCACAACCCCCGCCGCCCCTACCACAGCGCATGGGCCCAATGGGACTGGGAGACCGCCCCAAGCCCCTCTCAAGAGCACCCACGGGCTTCGATCTGGCACAGATCGACCCCAATGCGCCCGCCGCCCGCCGCCCCAGCGAGGACTCGGCCTACTCACAAGACTCGGACAACATGTCGCCAGTTCTTGCTCGCAAGATCTCCAACGTCGAGCCCACAATTCCAGAAGAGGAGGGCGACTTCAGGCCAAAGCCCATGTCGCGCACACAGACTGGATTCCATGCATTAGAGGGAGGTGCGAACGGCCAGCCACTGCCTGCTATGCCTGCTATGCCTGCTATGCCTGCTATGCCTCGGGGCCCGATGCCTGATGTTCCACGATTACCAGAGATTCGCCAGGTCGCGCAAGACAACGACTCTCCCCTCGACACCAAGGCCATGCTGGTGGATCGCTATCTCGAGAGCGAGCCGGCCCGATCCGACTCGTTCTCGGCACGCGTCAAGCAGAAGATGAGGGCAGAAGAGGGCAGATCGCTACACGAAGCAGCACAAAGAATGGCCTCCAAAAGAGACTCCGACTCGTCCGTGTCCACAGACCCCTTCCAGGTTGGCACTCCGCCGTCCGCATACCACCCATCCCCAGTCCCCAGACGGACACCTCCTCATGCTCCTCCGGTCATGTCCATAGGCTCGCCGCCCTCAACCCTCGACGCCCAAGATCCACACAGGTCGCACGCGCGCAGACCGTCACCAGCGCACCGAGCAGTACCACCAGAACACGATTTGCAGCCATTCTCGTCAGCATCTTCACAACAGTCTGCGACTCAATATGTACCATATACACAATCGTCACCAGCAGTACGGGCAGACCCCTTTTTCCAGTCCACTGGATCCGTCCAACGGACACCTTCACAAATGGAGAAGCCACCCTTTTCTGCTGTTAGTCAGAGCTCAATTGTTCCCACACCACCACAATTCGAGCAAATACCCGCCTATCCACCACCGCCTCAGCCTGCACCGCAAACATTACCTCTGCAACCACAAGAACTACACATGCCCGCGTCACCGACAACGGCTCAGCATCCCCCACGGCCAAGGCAGGAGATGGAAAGCAGGGCACAGGCACCGCTAGGCCGGTCGGACACGAGATCGATGAATGAAGCGGCGTTCAACGATTTTGCTGACCGAGTAGTACACATGAAGGGCATTTTTGAGCTCACAGCGCAACTCGGTGGTCAGCTGTATGATCGGACGCCTGTGCAATGGCTTCGAGGCGCGACGTGGTGGTTTCTGCGCGGACGTGCCGGCATGGAGACTTCGATCAGGAGTCGGCCTAAGACAGCCGAGCCGCAGCCAGAGCGACTGACCCAAGCACACGTTGATCTGGCAAAGGTTTTATGGATAGTCACCGAGATCGTGCCAAACCACCCCGGACTGCGTCAATATGGGGGCGCAACACCTGAAGCACAAGGCGATCTTGCTAGGCAAGCAGGAGACAACGCGAGCGCGGAGGTATATGACATCCAGGCGGCCATACTGCACTACATGAAATTGCTGGTCGGATCCATGAAGAAGCACCAGAGCATGCCACCCACACAAGCACTCATCCAAGGACAGGATCAGTCAATCTGGGCTGAGTATCCTCGATTCGCGCCAGACGCCGCCAGCGTGCTTCAAGCGGGACAGGCGAGGTCAGACCCAGCAGGACCAAACGGCTCACCGCGGCCTATCTGGGGCTTGTCTCAATACATACCTCTTGCCGACACCAAGACCGACTTTTGCTACTTCAGGATGTTTGTAAAAGCATCAATGTCCACAGACGACCCCAACACAGATCGAGTGCCAATGACAGCGGTCATGTCGGTTTTGCGCCCAAAGGACTTGTACCAGGTCAAGCTTTCGGTTTGTAGCCAGAACGATCTCATCAACATTGCTTTGGGACCAGGCGTTGAGGGTGGACCAACATGGGACGACGTCAACTGGAAGCGACAATCAAGTCAAATCTCCATTAATCTGAAGCATGGCTTCACCCTCAACATGGAGCTCAGCGAGGGTGACTGGCGAAGTCTATATTCGATTGTTGACCACACGAATCGCGTTCAGACTGACCTCCGCGAGCACAGAGATGAACGCCTCGCATGTCAGCTGAAACTACGAGAGGCTACCTACAAGGATCCCGCCATCCCAGGCGCATTTCCTCCAGAGCGAGTGTCATCGTGCAGATTGATGATCTTCGAGAAAGTCGAGCGCAGTAGCGAAGGAACAGGTAAGCGAAAGTTGCATCGAGGTTATCGTGTGGCATTAGCGACTTGCGAGCAGAGCAAGCAGGTTAGCCTGGTCAACCATGAGCTTGGCACCAAGCAGAACCCCATGAACTTTGAGTACGTCTCCGAGGCCGACCAAGCGCCCGCAATGAGGCTCTACTTCCGTGAAGAGGCACCGGAGAAGAAGCCGAGGGTGTGTGTCGCACATCTCGTATTCCACGAAAGCAAGGATCGCAATCAACTCTTTGGCACCCTGACAGCTATGAACATCTCACGAGGGGAGACTCCCTTTGCGCAAGTGCCGTTGAAGTCTTTCAACATCGAAAGCGCAGATCAAGCTGAGGGGTTCAGTCAGAAAGGCAGCCATGTGCTGGAAAAGCTGCAGTGGCAGGAAGCCAAGGTTGTCAACCAGGATCCGGAAGCGTCAGGACTGGAGTCAGCACCAACAGTGATGAGCGAGAGCTTGAGGATTGTGTGTCGACATAGCGCTGGCATCATCACCGATCGCATGAATCTGGGTATGTGTGCTTTGTATCAAAGCTATCGATGGAAACTGACATGAGTAGGACCCGGAGAATTGCTCGTTCGACTGCCAATCGACGGTGCACCAGAGCTCACTCTCCTTCGTGACGCGCAACAGGACTTGACCGTTGCGATTGATGGCGGTCGCTCAGAACGCGACATTCCAGATGCTTTAGCTGAATTGCTCAGAACGTTGACGACAGCATCGACAATACGGAAGCTGACCTTCAACTCCTTCAAGGATCTCCATGCGTTCCAATTCGCGGTGACAGGCTTCGAGGTCAAGTTTGACGGTATCGCCTCTAGCTTTTCAATCTCACGTCGGCGAATGGTCGTCCCGATCTATAAACAATGGACTGCCAACATCATTCGAATACAGGTTGTCGTGCAGGACAACATCATTCAGCTCCTGGCCTTTTTCGAGGAGTTTTCACATGCCGACGCCATGAATTTCCAACTGCGAGTCACGGATACCTTTGAGAAGACGGACAAGGGCGGCAAGTTTGGACTCAAGCTGGTAGACGCCAAATTCGCACTCCCTGTTGAAGAGCGCAGGGGCGAGGGCAAGATGCAGAAAGAAGAGGGCAGACTGACTGGATGGGCTGGCACCAAGCGCAAGTTCGTTTGTCTTGACGAGATTGAGTATCCCGGCGAGCATGACGACATACTGATTCAGTTCGACTCAGCGGAGAGTACGTGTTCTTGAATCCCACAAAAAGGCCTCGGACTAACATGATGACAGCACGCGATACCTTTGCTGCAGCCCTCCCAGCCGCGACTGTCGGTCGAAAGTTCACGGTACGAAGGAAAATTTAGGGCGACATGAATTTCTTTCCGAACATTTGGTTCACCAATCACATTTGGCACGAATTTGAGCGACAAAGCATCAGGCTCTTTTTAGAGCATAAGGCGTTCACGGCGCATGTTGTTGATTTCTGAGATATCACCATTGAACAGGGTCAGGGAACCTGCTGTTCTTCACCAACATTTTCATTTGTTGCGATGCAATGCATAGCACTCGACATGCATCAGGAATTGGAAGGATGGGACTGGCCTGTATGATGGGATGCGAGGCGGATTGACGGATATGTAGTATGCATAACAAGAAGACTTGACATGCGATTCCGGCATGAAGATGGAGGCGTGATTCACGAGTGGGTGACAGATCAAAGGGAAGGGTAACTTGAGGCATATTGTGAGTTGT
>AJMS01009763.1:0-10386 GCA_000263175.2 Phaeosphaeriaceae sp. UM 1110
TTTCTGATCAACATATCCACACAGACCTTCGTCAAGCGCTTGTATTCCATGCATGGAAGAAGGAGCTCAGTGTTGCAGGTGTGAAGCAACGAATCGAACAATTGCACGAACCAAATTACAGGTCAAGCCTGGATGGTGTGGTTCAGCTGACCGCAAAGTCAGAACTGGAAGCTTTGTCAGCTGCACTGAACCTGGGCTGGACAACTGGAAGGCGCAATGAATTGGCGACTATGTTGCATCGATCGAGAAAGCTCGAGACAGATTTCTTGGAAGCTCATGCTGCCCACCAAGCCAAGGAAGTCCAGAATCATGCGAATTCAGACATCAACCAGATGCTTACCGATTTCAACCTTCCGGTGGGAAGCCTGCTTCGGCTTGCCAAATATCTTCAGATCCGTGGCTTCACAGCAAGACGTGTTCTGGCGCTCCCTACAGAAGAGCGTCTTGAGCACTACAAGCAGCTCTTTGCTCAACATTTCATCGATCATGTAAATGATATCGCCAGAGGCAAGGATGAGCTCCTGAAATTACGAGATCGATCAGTGAAGCACAAACAGTCTAAGCGGGCGGAAGCTACGAAGGAGGCCACGCCACGGACGAGAGCTGTGCCTCAGAGCGACGACAAATTACTTGCTCATATGGATACCCAGGAAGACTTGAGTCACTTCGTCTCCAAACAGAAGCGCAAGACCAGCGCTGGTGATACCGACGAGGAAGGACACACAAATTCCACTCTGAAGGCGACAAAGCGACGGCGAAACGCACGATAGCCGATCTCTATAGCTGAGAGTGAAGACGAGTTGATGTAATGGTCACTTGAAGGCTCACTCGCAGTGTTCACCACCTCAAACATCCGCAATCTGTTGCGGTTCATTCTCACCAGAGCGCGGAGGAATCGGACATGATAGCAAAGCGCACGGCAACAGACGCCAGTCTGTCAAATGATTGCAAGAACCTATTAGCGGAATCTGCGACTAGGAGACTCATCAAAGCTGGACTGCTGCATGAACAGCGTGCTTGGTCGACAGTCGGCTACTGTAGCTTTCACAGGCGTTCAGATTGTAATGCATTATTCAATAAGATAGTATTTCTCTGAAGCGAAAGTTCCGCGAGTGGATACAGTACAATGAGATGTTATGCAGGTATAGGCAATGAGCCGTCATTGTTAGAGCCCATGTGCTGAAAGTGCTCTCTCCCCTGCCAGGCACTGCGAGAGCCTCCATCTTGTGCGACGCTGAAACTCGCCCACCAGCACGGTGAAGACGCGAAGAGAGCGATCGATTTCTTCGCAGTATGAAGAGAGCGGGAAGTTGGCCTTTTTGTCCCAGCACTTGGCGTGGACGCCATAGGCCCGAAGACGGCTCTCCATCTTGACGACAAGGTCGAGTGCTGTTGCCCACGTTGCTTCGATTGGTCGCAACGGCAGTGTGCGAGTCTCATCGCAGTGCCAGACGAGTATAGTGGCAACATCCGCCGCCTGTGCGTCTAACACTCGCTCCACCTTGGAGGGAGCGTAGCCAATGTACTTGATAGCCGTCTCTGCCTGGTCAAGACCGGCACGAAGCTCAGCTTCGGCCACGAGCAGCATGTGGTTAATGATCTTCAAGGACAGTTCAGAATCCTTAGCAGCCTTGTGTTATGGTGCAGTTGGATCGTCGATGAATGCTTCGAGAGAGCTAATCCAGAAACGGTAGGTACGGCCTAGGCAGTCGCAGTGAGCCTCGAATTCGCAGGCGAGACGGATATAGGGCTCAGGGAGATTAGTGTCATAGCAACGGCGAGGAACGATAAGCGCTGCAAGGTCTCGCTCGGCAGGGTCTCAGGGGAGGCACAGTACGTCGTCGAAGGGACCAGGACCGCTTACAGCGCTGGCCGAGGAGTCATAGATTAGAGTAGGTCCGCTGACTGAAGTCTGGAACGTCTTCTGAGCCAGGTCCATCTAAAGATGTTAGCAGACGTGTAGCAGGAAAGAGGGGTGCCGCACGATGTTAACTTGATAGACGACAGCTATCATGAGCAGGACTTCCGTGAGCCAGACAATAATGCCTCTCATGCTCGCCTGACGACCCTGAGCATTCGCGAGTGGCATGGGCAAGAATGGCATGTTGATATTCAGTATAGTAAGTCAATAATAAATTAATTTTGAGAGATGATTAAACTTGCACTGCAGTGATAATATATTATAAAACTTCCTCGTCCCGTGGTGTCTTTCAAATTCAGCTCTTGACAGCCACTTTCTCCACCACGACATTGATATCCTCTTTTAGCCCACGGCACGTCTCTGAATCAACGCACGTGGCTGCTCGCGGCTCGACTGAGACTGCCTGATGCAGGCGGCGACTCATCTCGCTGAGATCTTCTGACACCCGATGCCAAAGGGCCCGCTCCCCCTCAGTAACGCTGGAAGCAGAAGCGGCATGCTCGCGTACCTCGCCAATGATAGCCAGTGTCGTCTTCTGCTCGCTGTATGTGCCCATGACGCGGTTAGTAGAAGTGTCTGAGCTGAAACCGACAATTTCTTTGATCTGATCGAACGCATTGGTATGTTTTGTTTTGCGGTCGGCATAGAGAGCGGACCTTGCTTGTTTGACACCCTTGACAGCCTGGTCTAGGTGATTGACTGCATGATTGGTCTGGTTGAGAGCGTGTGCATGCAGCGTGGCAACGACTTGCGATTGATGGGCTGCTTTAACAAGGCTTTTTGCCAGCGATGCCGCTTGGAAGCAAGACAAAGACCCCTGTGCGCTGACACTGAGTCTGCGTGCGACGAGACGCATGGCGACACTGCCAAGTGCGTCTACAGCTGTATTTGCAGCTGTCTTGGTATCGCGACACAGAACAGCAGCTTCGTGCAGGTGGGTGCGTGCTGTAGTGATTTCGTCGCGCGGGATAGGGCAGCATTTCTTCACAGCGATGCTGGACGCAGTTTCGAGACTGACGATGGCGTCGTCCGACCTGACGTGGACCGCGGTGAAGCTGTGCTGCGGGGTCGCAAACCGAAACCACGCAGAGAAGCATACGGCGAAAGCCACAAGAAGCAGCAAAAGCCAAATCCAGTTGCGATCGGCTCGTACAATAGATTGGTCTTCCACTGCCTTGGGTGCATCGGGTGCATCGGGGGCCGCGGGAGCTGGAGGCTGCGCGGCGAGCTCCTCTGGTTGGCCAATGCTGGCGGGCTGCTCCTCTACTTCGGCAACAATGGCGGGCTGCTCTTCTGGTGATGCGTCGGCGACAATATTAGCCTGCATTCGTTGTGGTTGCCGGGCGGGCCGAGGTGGGGGTCGCTTTTCGTTGTGCTCTAGTTTAGCGGCGCTTTGGGGGCGCGGTTGCGATGGCTGCTGGGGTTTCGGCTGCACCACATGTGGTGTTTTCGTCGTCTTCGTCTTTGGTGGAGGCTTGCCTCTGTGGCGACCGATCCAAGAATTGACCAAGTTATCGTCTGCGGCGTTCATCGTTGCGCAAGAGATCAGGGTCGCAGGATGAATGACTGTGAATTTGGCTCCCTGCGTTCCTTTTATGTCCTGCCTTGACGCCGCTCTGCGTGTCTCGACGCTTTTGCACACCGCACCCAGACCACATTCGCACAGCATGTCTCTCAAGCTCACGCCCGCCACAGAAGACTGGAGTCAGCCCCCGTCGGCTGAGCAGTCACCTGTGGAGCCCGCCACGTACCAGGATGTATACCACATGGCCGTCAGCATCACCGCCAAGGTGGAGGAATTCATCCACGCCGCAGCAGCGTTTTTGAGCGAGCCTGCACAACCAGATAACGTAGACTTCGTCAGGCGATGGAAGGAGTCGTTTGAGGAATGTCTGTCGGAGTTCAAGCCGGGGGGAAGAAGCGATCGCGAGAGTGACGATGGAAGTCTCAACCACAACGCTAGCAGCAGAGACATGGAGACAGCCTCGCCTCCCGGTTAGTGTTACAGGTATGTATGTGCCCATACTTCGTACATGCTAACAAGGACAAGATACTGACCAGCACTGAACGTCGCCATACTCGTCTTGTTGCGCTCTGACGCAGTCACTTGCATTACGACAAGCTGCCCTCTAACGTTCTATACGCACCGTGAGGATCCACAACAATTGCCTCACAAGGCCCAGCAATTCCACAAATGCTTCGTCCGGCCAATTCCGGAAAAGTCTTTGCAAGTATCCGAAGTATGGATGCGCGTGTTAGGTTTCTTCTCACTAAAAGATGGAATATGGATGTTCTATTGTCGAAGCTATGCCGCACTTGCTGCCTATCCTAGCCCATGTGATCCGCGCATCCGCAAGAGCTTGTATCGCACGACGAGAATGTGCACCGCGTGCTACTTGACTCAGTGATTAACTTGCTCGTCGACTTTATCTAGTTTACTATACCTGTCAACGGCCTATTCATTTCCTTCCTCCCTCTCCTCCATCTCCGCATCTCCCTCCTCCACAGCCCCCTTTTTAACCTGTCCATCCTTTTCCTTCACTCGATTTCCAGCTACTTCTTCAGACATGGCCTTGGCATCCTCGTCGTCACCCTCTTCGTCCGTCTCGTCTCCTTCGTCAGACTCATCTCCTTCGTCGTCATCTTCGTACTCGTCTCCTTCGTCATCATCTTCGTATTCCCACTCGGAGTCGTAATCATCTGGAAGCCGCTTAAGTCTGGACATTGCGTGTAGGTTTATCGTATGTGAAAAGAATTCAGGCAAGTTAGAGGGAGTTGAAAATGATGTGTGGGTTTCTGCGACAATCACGGAATAGATTAGAAGAGCTGCTCGATAAATACGTAGCTTCGGCTTGTTAAGAGCAAAGACCATGGGCTCGAATGACCGATCACAGTGGCACGCGACCTCAAGGCAAGTGATTGCTTGAGTGAAAAGACGACATTTCGATTACTCCATCTGGTCATGCGGTACCTTGGGCGCCGCGTGCGGTGACTGCTGCTCTGTTGTCTTCATGAGGGACTCTCGCACTCACCGGAAGCTTCCCTCAACTCAACATGAATGGTACGTTTGCGGCGCTACTCACGGTCCTCGCGATCGGGCTTGCTTGGGCAATACAAAACCATGTTGATGCGCTCCTCACCTTTATCTTCAACTTGTTCCGACTTCTAGCAGCGATCATCGAAGGCTGCTGTCGACTGCTCGAACAATCCTACCACAGCGCCGCGCCCACCTTCCACGCAGTACGCCATAGCCGCCTGGCCGCATCCGCCCATACGACAATGTTTGGCTTCATCGACACCGTCATGCGCCTTCCAAGTCAGTCGACAGAAGTCATCTTCCAGGCATACATTTCTGTCTTAGGAAATGACCAGAATACTCCACGAGGTATGAGCCAGGTACTTGATGGCGCGCAAGAAACTGAGCAGCTAGCAGATGTCCAACGCGGCCCGCCGCCTCTGATTGCTGCCCGGGGAGCATCTGAGCAGCACGAGACGCAATACAAGAAGATGCAATGCACTGGTCAGAACAAGAAGGGAAAGCGATGCGGTCTCTACAAGAAGATGCCTAACGGAGAAGCGTATGACTGCGGCAAGCATACATAGCTTGATGAGCTATTTGTGGCTCCACGCACGTTGCGCGACTGTATAGTAGAGTAGGGTACAGATACAAAATTGAGAAATTTCGCCCCATAACTCAGTTTGTGACCTGTATTCTCCTAAGGTGGCACATTTCTCCCATGTGTTCCTTCCCATCGCTTTCCCGGGCGCAGTCGGCCACTGATGGGATGTTCCTGTGTAGATAGAGGTATACGATGGCGAGCAGTTCGTGTGCTCTCAGAGCGGTTCGCGCGGTATGGGCAGGGTCAGGTGCGAAGCCTGGAACATGTTAGCAGCGCCCAGGACAAAGAATAATTACACGTACAGTCTGAAGCGTATTACCAGAACCTCTGCCATCTGAGCGCCCAGAACACTAGAAGGATTTGGAACACGGTTCGTTGAATCCACGCGCATTCGTGTCTGAATACCTCAAGATCTTCAGGCTTCAGAAGTCGGATAGCGAAGAATATGATTGCCTGGAACAGGAATATGACGACCGCGAGTAAGATGGTAACGGCACTGACGATCTGCCATGCTTGCTGGAACATGTCAAAAATGGCCTGGTAACGTCCGTGCTGAACTTACCAGCTGCCAGTGAATATGGCCTGTGACACGCCATTGGTTGACGACGACAGCTACGACGACGGCCAAAATGAACAGATTCGAAAGTGCGGCGCCCATGCCTGTGGTGGTGAAAAGGAAGCTCTGTCCAGCGATTCTGGGAGATTGGTAAAAGTTCGGTGGGACATGTTTGCTGCCTCGTGTCACGTGCGCGACTGCCACTACCCGATCGTTCACCCGACACCGCACGTACGCTCAAACATTCATCCCTCCATACTTTCAACTCAACCAGCTTCAACACCAATCGTTATGCTGCAGATTGTCGTCATCTTCTTCGTCCTTTCGCTCTTCTTTAACAACGACCTTGTTCGTTATGTAAGCTACCATGTGTTTGACAACCGACTTTCCCAGCGCGCACGAGCTTCAGTGCACCACGACTGTCTCCATCTATATCGCGTCACGTCCGGGTGCTTCACAGAAGCGTTTAACTCAGCAGCACGTCGCTGCAGGCCCTATCTTGCGGCGATTTGGGCTTCTGTCATCTGGCCATGGGAATGGTTGATGGGCGCCCCGGCGGCAGTGGTTCTGGTGATCTTCGGCCCAGAGGAATGGTACAACGAATAGTTCGGCATGTACAACTAGAGAAAGACGCTCTTGCGGGGATAAAGGAAAGGAGTATATGAAATCGTAGAATAGTCCTACCAAGCTACCATCGCACACCTCTTCGTTCTCTTATAGTTGTATCGTAAATAGGGCGCAATACTCCATCTCCATCATCTTCTAACACATCAATATTGCCGCGTATAGGCCCTACGAGTATGACGCGTTGGATTTCCGTTGCCCCATTCATCCAGAGCTGTTCGCGCGACCGACTCCGGTTGACTTGTGGACAGACGGCACCTTGAAATTCGCTGCCCTGGCCGCGCAATGTCCCATGGGAGAGACTTCGCCCGTAGTTGATCTGTTGGTTTGATTATCCCCATGAGCCTTGTTGCTGCCGTCTGCGCTGGAAACGAGATCCCCTGCGGGGGGCGTTTCGGTCAGAGTCGAAATGCCGACTTCATCACTCTCATGACCCTTAATGTCAACGTCCGCGCCCATCGCGAGATCCCTCACGGGGGTTACTTTGCTCGTTGTCGAGTTGTCGATTTGATCACTGCTATGCGCCCCCGTGCTGCTGTCTGGGCACCAGTCGTTCGGATGTAGGAATGGTTGATGAACACACCACAGGCGGTGATCTCAGTGATCTTCGGGCCTGATGAATAGTACAAACAGTAGGTAGGATAGAGAGTGGAGGGTCCTATAAAAAGACGCACCAGCGCATGTACGGAGTACATGAGATAGTAGCATAGTTTATACAAACCAGAATTGCGCATATCTGTTCTCTTTGAAATGTGTCGTGCACAAAACGCAAAATACTATTAATTCTATCGCTTGTTACGTCGGCGACTAACGCATGCAAAGACCTCAAATTGAGTGATGAAGACGTAGAGGTCCGTCGGCGCGGTCACGCAGTGGAACTCTCTTGCTCTACTCGCCCAGGTTCGCTTGTGCAATCAACTTTGTCTAGCCTGTGGACAGAAGCCACCACTGAAGGTACCTCATTGATTACTGTGCCACCAGCGAGTTTCCCCACAGGGGGTACTTCGGTGGGGATCAAATTGTCGCTTTGGTCATGTCCATGAACCTCGTTACTGCTTTGTACGCCAGTACCGAGATTCCCCCCGGGGGGCACTTTGTTCGTGGTTGAGTCGTCGATTTGGTCATTTCCATGGCCCATATTGTCGCTATCCGCGCCAACATCGAGATTGACCACAGAAGGAACATCGCTCGTCCAAGGACGAGCGCTCGGGGCTGCGTCTTTCTTGAACTTTTCTGAGGTGCTCAGTGTTCGGGTCTGGTCTACCAACCTCGAGACATCGGACATGCTTCGTTGGGCTTCTTGCCAATAGCCGGTGATTTTGCGAAACGCCCTGCGAGTGCTTTTATTGATGAGCTGGCCCGTCCCTGTGAGGACCAACTGCCAGTCCATGCCGCGCTTTATCAAAGCAGCTCTGATCCTCTCTCTTGGGTCACCATAACCAAACTCCAATCTCGACTCCATGTAAACCCTTCTTCTTCCCATCACAGCATGGAGATTATGTAACGTCGCCAGATTGGCACCGAAGTAATGATAGCAGCTTACGTGATATAACATTACAAACACAGCGTATGGCTCTCGGAATAGTTGTTTGGTCAACATACCAAACTGCTAATTGTGAGCCTCATTATGTAGTAATAAGATTGGTACGTACCGCAGTACCATGACTATCAGAAGTTTTGCCTTCCACGTGTGCTCGAAACACTTTGTTCATCTCGAGCCGACTTCTGTTGATTGCGAAGGTATCTTCAGACGCCAAGGCCACACTGTCTGTTCGCTCAGAGCCTGCCATGTCGATGATGCAAAGGGTCGATGTCTTCTCAGCGCGAGTGATGTACATTATTACAGCAAGGTGCGTTCGCGAGGCATGTCGATTATTGTGTGTCGCATGCTCTGTGCGCCATCGAACCATTGTGGTAAGCAGATGGCGAAAGGCCCACAGATCCTTCACAATGTAACGCGGGCGGGATTGGCTGAACATTGGTCCAAGGTTGAGGTCTTTTGGTGAGGTATTGATCCTCTCCAAGGCAACATCATGTGGGACATCGACGTCGAGGCTTTCAACTTGGGTTCCAGAGGTTTGTACAGCCTCGAAGATAACCTGTGATTCTTGATCTCCGTACGGAAGCACGTGTTCGTTTATGTTGTCGAGCAGCGAATCGGCGCTAGTGTATAGCGTGTCCGACTTGCCAGAGCCACTGTAACCATCTGCAATGATGCAAGCGGTATGTCCTGATGCTAGACCTAGCTCACAAAGCAGGGGCGCAAGTTTGTCAAAGACATCTGAGCTTGATGCTGGTTCGTCGAAAGAATGATCGACTGGAGTGAATGTCGCATGATGCTTGATACGCTCCTTCTCAGACCGAATTGCTGGTGGGGACTCAAGGGATATGTACCCGCTAGAAGGTCGCATATGGGAGAGTCTGGGTCTATCAAGATCAGAGTCGCCAGATATTCGCACCATGACTGTGGTCCGACGCCAAAAGAAGTCGTAGAAAGCATTCGCCCTAGCCATTGTGGCTGATCCGTCCAACTTCTTATCTGATTTCGCGGCTGCTTTCGCGTTTACGTTTACTTCTGCTCTTGGGGTTGCTCTCTTCTGAGGTTGCTCTTCTTCGTGAATTGTATTCGCAGCTTCTTCGTCTTCTTCTTCTTCTTCTTCTTCTTCTTCTTCTGCAATCCGCACTGCATGGTTCATCGTTGTAGAAGGCATGCTGCTGGCGGAACGCATGTCAGTGTCGTCAATGGAGGTCCTATCCAGGTGAAATGAACGTCTAGATCTACTCCAAGTCATTGCCGCTTCGATTGAACCAGGCGATATTGCCTCACTACTAGTGCTTTGCTTCCGCAGCTGCGGTATAAATTCAATGTCATGTGGTAGATGTTCAAAGACAGAACCTGCTGATCGGTTCAGTAGGAACCAATCCCGTAACTTTAGCTGATCTTTGGAGGTTTGTAGAATGAAGTTCGGCTCAGATGCACGGCGAGAGAGGCGTTGCGCTGTCCGCGGTGTGGTTGGTTCTACGAAGGTAATGATCGCTGAAACGTCTGGATACGATAGCATATGTCGAGTTAAGTATACCAGGCATCGACAGCGCAATTTGCGAAAGGATTGTCTAGTATGTAGCGTAAGCTCTAGAATCAGCGTAAGAGCGGAATAGACGTACGTATATGAGAGCCGCTGTAAGTAGATGATCTCGCAAAGAGCACATAAGACACGCGACACACTGGGCTTCCACATCATGCTGCGCTCCAGTTGTTCAGGGCTAAAGACGTTCGAGGCGACAACTAGTTTTAGCGTGAAAGAGAGAGTGAGAGCAACGAAAACAGGCACAACTAGGATAGCTGCGAAAAAGGACCCTGTAGTACGCAGTTTCTGTGTCATGTCAGGATATCTATACGACTAATAGCCTAGAGTTTATACCTGTAAGTCATGCCTCATACCTGGTGAGAGGCCCTGTATGAAGTGCTGCTGTCGTGTCCGCACATCTATTATCAGGCGATAAAGCCACCCTTGCACGAGCTGGTAGGCATCTAGTATCGCCATAATACGGCACATGTACGAGCTTGAATATGTAGAGACAAGGTTAAGTACAGATGGCCGCAGTAGGAGATAGAGGTAGAGGGAAAAGGGAGCGGTCGCGGGCCTGAAAGCAGCCTGAAATGA
>AJMS01009762.1:0-10377 GCA_000263175.2 Phaeosphaeriaceae sp. UM 1110
AAGATCCACTTGCGCACTGGGGTCTGTTAGCCGCAGGCTCTAGACAGTTTGTGATCAAGTGAGCAAGAAAGGATGCGCAAAAGGCCCACTCACCACAATACCACACGCGCCACAATTCTTCGGGTCTGTCAAGAGATCTGCTTGTGCTGTTGAAGTCGCCGTTGCGAAAATCACCTTTGTAGGCGTGGTTCTCGCTGTGTCAAGGACCTTGAGATCGTCAGCCATACCATTCTTGATCATCGTTTAGCTCCAGAGACTCACAGTCTCAGTAGTGGAGGACGTGGCAGTTGCATAGAGGACAACCGTTGACGTGAATGTGCTGTCAACAGCGTTCACTGCCGTAATAGTCTCTGTCGTGATGATTGTTGGAGTCGTGATGGTCACGCAGTGACAAGCCTTGGACATTTGGGCGCATTCGAGTCTCTTTGGGCCCAGAGGTGGGTTTTTGCATTGTTCTCTGAGCAAAACAGGCGAAGGAGCCGCTCTTCGAGCAAGCGGTGTCGAAGGCTCCTTTTTCGTCGATCGCGAACACGTTGTTACAGTGATTCTGGCATAGTTCAGTCCACATTCATATCGAAATGGTATATCAGAACTGACGATGTAGTGGACGTTCTTGTCACCGCATCAATTGTGACCGTAAATGTCACATGTGCTTCCTGTGCATATGCTAAAGCTACCGCTGTCGATGTTGTCGTTTTGGGAATTTTCGCGAAATTGGTTTTGTCAATTGTAGTTGTAATCGTTTTCATTGAAATATGAGGTAGTGGGTCCAGGAACGGCGCAAAAAACGACGGTGTGATGGAAATACCCCAGGCATTCTTGACCACATTACGCAGGAATGCGCAATCGAAGTCTATTGGATCGCGAGGAACCACAATGACGGGCTCAAACATGGCCATCCATGAGAGTAAAGAGGCAGCAAGAAGGTGCATTGTAGGAAATCGATCGGGTGGAGCGAGGCACGGGAGGCTTGCACTGAGCCTTAAAGGGCGTACAAGTCATATGTACGGGTCTCCAATCCGCCAGAGAACCCCGAGATAACTATTGCTAAGCGGTGGTTCGCGGGTGCGATGTCGGTTTAAGCTGTATTTATAAAGATGTATGAGCTAATTCATAATATGCACATATTATAGTAAGCTCAACTGTGCGTACGCCGGTTCCTCAATTGGCTTGCATCTATGCTAACAGCTGTACCAGCCTTGCGCCGGGACCGGAGACCGCATCGGTGCAAAATCTTCACGATTGTCGATTCACCTTTCTCTGCCTCTTAAACAGAGGTCTGGTCCTCGATTAGTTTTGCCTACAGCGCGGCTAAGTTTCGAATATTTAATTTTGGTATTGTTGTGAGATAGCTAATCTATTCGGTAGTTCCTGCTTAGTTGGTCCTCGTCTCGGTGGTCTACCATAAGTAGACATCACTTCGCGGATTGACTGAAGCGCTGCACTATCAAGATAGTTTACCACTTGCGACGAAGACAGTCATAGATCTGAACACGAAGGCTACCGGAACGAAGTATTATTCTCCGTAAGGACAGTTGATTGAAGTGTCGACCATTGCAAACATTGTACATTTGAAGGTCGCAGCCGTTTCACCAAGACAATGCCAAGCAATATGAGCAAACAAGCTCATCGCGACCTAGTTTCCCTAGAAGACTTTGTCCTACGCCAGATTTTACAATGATTCAGCTGATTTGACATATAAGGGCTCCCAATTACTTCCCACCCTGCACACGATCATCATCACCTCTGCGAGTATGAACACAAGAAACGCCACGCTCAACGCTTCCGCATCTACGGAGCACGCTCTCCAATCGCACATTCGAATTTTTTCTCTCGTTGACAACGACGTCGTGAACGATCATCCCAAAGCCCCTGCGCCGGATCAACCACTTTCCTTCCTCGACTTCCCCACTGAGCTTAGTCTCATGGTGTATGAGGCAATTGAGGTAGAAACTCATTTCGAAAATGCTATTATTCGGCCACAGCTAGACGGTCATCCAGTGGAAATTAGTCGGTCTCAGCTTACCTTTCCGACATCTATTCTTGCAACCTGTCATCAGATCAGGGCTGAAGCACAGCCAATCTTGGACAAAAAGCTTGAACTGCTCAAAGACCAGCCCGTGCGTCTCAACATGAGTGTGCATGGAACGAAAAATGTTTTGGAAGAGAGAATATTACTTCCGGCATTGTTTGGCCTGTCAGAATTCCACGTGGAAGTCATGGCGACGGAATTTGACCAGAGAAGGGCACTTTACGGGCCACTTCACACCCAAGGTTTCGAAGAACGTATCCACTACTACAGGTATTGGCTAAACGCGCAGAAGGCCGAGCGCCAGTCCGATGATCCGGAAGAAGAGTTGGTGAGGATCCCAGCCGAAATGCACACGCTGCAAGGCTTCATGGCCCGTACCGCTCGGGCGATCCGGGCTAGGCGGCAATTGCCACTCACGCAGTCTTCACCACATGACGTCGAGTTCGTCTGGAGAGAACACATGTGCTACGCTGATTTCACTGATGACCGTTATTGGTTTCTGGAAGATCTTTTTGGTACTCTCGGTTTACTAGCCTGGGACGCGGATATCTCCATCGTAGTGAAAGCGGTCCATGGCGACAAATGTCGTAATCCAGTGGATTTATTCGGGAAGGCGGGCGAGACTCCAGCACTACACATGACAGATCTCGACGATGAGGAATCTGGCACGGGCGATATTGACCTGGCAGACACATGTGTAGGACGTATACTGGAGGGGGCAATCTGCTATCTGTTTTAAATCTCGACACAGAACTCCTTGTACAGCCACAATCTCTTTCGGCAAAACGCTCTCTTGTACTTACCACCATAACTATTGATGCGCTAAATGAGTCGCGACCTCTCCAGGATATCTCGGTTCGGTTTCGCTGTCTTGCAATGTCATCGTGTATTTTCTAATCCTAACATTAGTTCTCCGCAATGTGAATTATCGTCGAGACCGTGATCGTTTTTTCAAGTGCACTTTTTGCACTAGCAAGAAATTGTGATATGAGTCACAACGGTAAACTCTTAATGCAATCGTAATCCATCGACCAGAAGTTGTGACATGTTGAATCCTGTTCTGAGAGCTGATCCGATACGGCTGTACAAATACAAGATGTACCTACCAAGCTGTAAGCTCTTCCACCTCCTTAGTCTTGACAACGCCAGACACATTTGTCTTCCTTCATTGTGCAGGTCCGAAATGGCTGGCATTGAACTGATCCACAATCTCGCGCGCAGCCTTAACGATCTCCACCGCGCCCGGCGAGTCCGAATGACAGCAAAGCGAGACCTCGTAATCGCCAATTGGGAGCTTGAGCTCTTCACCAGTGACTGCAGTAACCATCGCTTGCTCGATCTGGCTCCGCACGTGTTTCTTCGTCTCATCTGGATGCCACGGCCTGTCCTATATCAGTCTTCCAACTCCTCGTTCAAGTCCATTGAGCTCACTTCTTCTTCCTATCAATTACAAGCGTGTTATCGCTGTTATATTTGACATCTCCATACATCTCCGCAACAAATGGTAATCCCATTTCTTTCGCGACTTCCTCGTGAAGCGTGCCTGCCAATCCAAAGACTGTAGTGCCTCTCGGTACGCCGGCATATACTGCTCGGCAAATCTCTTTGTCCCTGTACATCATTCCATATAGTACCCCGTGTGGTTTTACGTGATGCAACGGCACACCTTCGGCATCTAGAAATGCTTTGAGTGCGCCAACCTGGTATCGAACGGCGGCCGTGAGCTCTTCGGGCGACATCTTGATTTCGCGGCGGCCGAAGCCTTGTATGTCGGGTAGGCCGGGATGTGCACCGACGGCTATATTGTGCTTCTTGCAGGCGAGGACGGTTTGGTGCATGATCAATGGGTCACTTTGAGTCGTTAGAACGTGTTAGAGCTGAAGCTTGCGTGTAGCATACCCAGCATGGAAGCCACATGCTATGTTTGCATGATCAATCAATGGGATCAGCTCATCGTCTGGTCCACACTTGAAGTTCCCGTATCCTTCTCCCAGGTCTACGTTGATCTTGACGGGATGTTTGATCGCCGGCATGGCGCGTGGTGTATGAGGTGCTAGTCTTCAGTCGACGCCTCTCCATAAACCATGACAAGCCTTCACGAACACCTCAGGCATCACCCCCACTCTATGGTCCTCGATGACGTCGATTCCATGAGGAGATACGGCTGGGGGCAATTGCCGACTGAGCGCAGCGGGGTCGCGTCGAGATAGGGGAGTGGACGAGCGGAAAGCAGCGCGGGGTCTGACCGGTGTCACATCATGGATCGATGTGCCTGCAAAGAACCTCTCTCTAATCCCGTTATGTACATGTATACTATAGCATGATGGACAGGTTAAAGACTCTGTTAATTGCCAACCGTGGAGAGATTGCGGTGTGTGAAACGCGCAGAACTAAACCGAGGTTCGTTATCGATAACGTTCACTGACATCACTACCTAGGTTCGCATAGCTAAGACGGCGAGGAAACTCAGCATCAAGACCATCGCCGTATATTCAGAAGCGGATGTAGCATCGCAGCATGTTCGCGATGCAGACGAAGCGCTTTTGTTGCCAGGAAGCAATGCGACAGCGTATACTGATGGAGCCGCCATCCTCGGGATCGCGAAGGAAAAGGGAGTAGATGCCATCATTCCTGGATATGGCTTCTTGTCGGAAAACGCAGACTTTGCGCGACAAGTCGGTGAAGCTGGCATTGTTTGGGTTGGTCCCTCACCCGAATCAATCGAGGCTTTTGGTATCAAGCATACAGCAAGGGCGCTAGCCGAGAAGGCAAGCGTTCCCATCGTACCCGGCACCAAGGGTCTCGTGGAGGATGAAGAGGCCGCGATGCAAGAAGCAGAGCAAATCGGCTTCCCTGTGATGCTCAAAGCCACCGGTGGTGGTGGCGGGATGGGCCTTATTACCTGCAACAAAGCCGAGGAAGTGCGCGATGGCTTTCGAATGGTACAATCCAGGGGCAAGACATTGTTCAAGAATCCAGGTGTATTCATCGAGGCTTTCTATCCTGCAAGTCACCATATTGAGGTGCAGGTGTTCGGCAACGGTCAAGGTCAAGCCATTCATTTCGGTGAGCGCGAGTGCTCGATCCAAAGACGGCATCAAAAGGTCATTGAGGAATGTCCAAGCCCATTTGTGGAGAAACATATCAACCTTCGAGCGAAATTGGGCGACGCAGCTGTTCGTCTGGCGGAGTCAATCAAATATGGTTCCGCAGGCACAATCGAATACCTCGTGGACGATAAATCAGGAGACTTCTTCTTCCTCGAGATGAACACCCGATTGCAAGTGGAACATGGAATCACGGAACTCTGCTACGATGTTGATCTCGTCGAATTAATGCTCAAACAGGCTGACGCACAGCTCGCGGGCAGAGGTGGGCTTGCTGGTAAAGCACTCAAGGACATACAACCTAGCGAGCCATCGGGAGCTGCTATTGAAGCTCGTGTATACGCAGAAAACCCTCTCAAAGACTATGCACCATCGCCAGGCCTGCTACAGAGGGTCGAATGGAAGCCCGTTCCCGGTGGACGTATCGATACTTGGGTGTTCACTGGCTCTCGCATAACACCAAATTATGACCCCCTTATAGCCAAGGCCATGGTCCACCGAGCAACCCGAAGTGAAGCACTTTCTGGTATGCATGACCTTCTTGTTCAATCATCAATTTGCGGGCCTCCTACGAATCTGGAGTTCCTCGTAGGCATCATTGATGACGCGCGCTTCAAGGCGGGCAACACCATGACGAGCTTTCTACAAGACTTCAAATACGCCCCTCACGCGATCGATGTCATTTCTGCTGGTGCCTACACACTTATCCAAGATCTGCCAGCGCGACCAACGGTCGGCAAAGGAATCCCGCACTCTGGACCAATGGATCCCATGGCTTTTCAGATCGCGAATATGCTCGTTGGCAACCCTCGAGGTATGGAGGCTCTGGAATTGACGCTGAGTGGACCTGAACTACGATTTGTTGCCCCTGCTGTTGTAGCATTGTGCGGTGCTCCCATGGAAGCCAAATTGGATGGGGCTGACTTTCCCATGTGGGCAACCGTCCGCATTCAAGCAGGTTCTAAACTCGCGATAGGGAAAACTACAGGTGGTGGTTGTCGATCCTACCTCGCTGTGCATGGCGGGTTTCCTTCAGTCGCAAGTTATTTCGATTCCAAGTCGACCTCCCCGCTCGTCGCAATTGGGGGCTACCAAGGTCGTGCGCTTGCACCAGGTGACCTATTACAGATCGCGAAAGACATACCCCAGCAATTTTCTCCAACATCTCTTCCTGAACGGCTTCGACTCATTTACAAATCAGATTGGGAGATCTCGGCTATGGTCGGACCACACGATGAAGGCTACTTTGAACCAGACTTTATCAAGACCATCTACGGCACGAAGTGGAAAGTCTCGCATAACGCATCGCGGAGCGGCATACGTCTGATTGGGCCGGTGCCGAAGTGGGCGAGAAAAGATGGCGGCGAAGGCGGCGCTCATCCCAGCAATCTTATTGAGTACGGATACCCTCTGGGTACGTTGAATTGGACTGGCGATGATCCATGCATTTTCCCGGTTGACTGCCCTAACTTTGGAGGCTTCACGAGTAGCACAACAGTGATCAAGGCGGATTGGTGGAAGCTCGGCCAGATCAAAGCAGGCAACACCCTAAAATACGTTCGAGTCGGATTGCAAGATGCTTTGAAGAAGAGAAAGCGTAACAACGACTTTCTCGACTCCATCGAGCGGGCTCTCCAAAGTGGCAACGGGTTTGACGGCATTGAAAGCCTGCAAAACAGTCACGTCAACTTTCATGAATGCGACATCGGAAAGGCAGTAATATGGGAAAAGAAAGCAGACGGCACCACCCCACAAGCTCGCTACCGGCAAGGCGGCGATGACCATATCCTCATCGAGTATGGCAACGAGTCCTTTGATCTCAACCACCGATGTAGGGTCACTGCACTTGAGAACACCATTAAGTCAGAATCGACGCCTGAGTTTATCAAAGCAAACATCCACAATACCGTGGGATGCTGCACCACTCTACTGATTCACTACGACGGCACCAAGCTCCCTCGCTCAGATCTCGTGGCCCATCTCCAAAGGATCGAATCGAAACTCGGCGACCTGCGCTCTAACAAAGTTCCGACACGCATCTTCAAGCTCCCCATCTCATTCGAGTCGAAGCTCCAAGACGAGGCTACGCAGCGATATATGACGAATCAACGCCCACATGCACCATACCTGCCCGACAATCTCGCGTTCGTTGCGAAAAATAATGCGTTCACGCCGCAGCAGCTCAAAGACATCTACCTCACTGGCCAATTCATGGCGGTCGTTGTAGGATTCTTCTGCGGCAACACGGTCTCCCTGCCGGTAGATCCGCGGCAGCGTCTTTCCGCACCAAAGATGAACCCTAGTCGGGTCTTTACGCCTGAGGGAACGGTAGGCTGGGCTGGAAGTTGTATGTCAATCTATCCCGTTGACTCGCCTGGTGGGTACCAGATGACCGGTCGGACTGTGCCATGTTGGGACTACTACTCGTACAAGCCTGGCTTTGAGGACCGACCTTGGATCTTCCGCGACTTTGACATACTCACATTCTATCAAGTCAGCGAAGACGAGCTAGATGCGTTGTTGGGTAAGTTCAGGGCGGGGAAATACGATTGGGAATACGACGAGGTCGAGTTCGACATGGCTGAGCACAATCAACTTCTTGAGAAGACCGCCGCCGACGTCAAAGACATTAGGGTGAAGCAAGCCGTTGCGCAGGACGAGATGACCAAAGCAGAGAATGAGAGTTTGGAGCGTTGGCGCAAAGAGAAAGCCGAAAATCAGGTTGACGAAGGCGCCTTGGAAAAGCTGCTCGACGATCCGAATATCGTTAGTGTGGAAGCGCCTGTCGACGCTAACGTGTGGAAGGTCGAGGTGGATGGAGTCGATGAAATCGGGAAGGACACTGTGGTATGTTGCATTAAATTTGGCCTGACATAGCGCATCGCTGACCATGTACAGATCGTTGTACTGGAGGCCATGAAGCTTGAGATAGCTGTCAAGACACCTGAGTCGGCGGCAACGAATGGAAAGATAAAGGTTGAGAAGATACTCGTAAAGCCAGGCGATACCGTATCTGCAGGTGGGCATCTTGCTCTCTTACGAAGATCCTAGCACAACACCGTAAAAATGATTGGAATCAAACATGATGGGTCCATATTCTTGACGACAGCTTTGCCCGACGCCCTTCAAAACGGTCTTTCGTATTCAGGCGTACTTCGTCTTCACTCTGTGCTCTCTGTACTGCCGCTCTCTGCGCGCCATACTGGCCGCGTTGACCATATTGACCAAGAACGTGATGATGAACAGTAGCACAAACAATGCTAGGACAGAAGCGACGCTAACCATGCTGAAAACGACAAAAATATATGCTGTACCTAGAAATTCACGATTTCTCTCCAATTCCTTCAGCCCCGTGCCAACCTCCATGGCGCTCAAGATGATGGTGAAGATTGTGAAGACGCCGAAGATCCTGCTTAGGCTAGTGAAGTTGTGACCGTAAAGATAACCGCGTACAAAATGTGTAGAAATGAACCGCGTTCGAAAGATGAGATAGATGCGATCGAGACGCAGATCCCCATATTGGTAACGTTTGTTTACTTGGTGGAGGGTTGTGATGTCGACCTGCTCGCAAAATTCTGTGAAGAATCGGATCCACCACTGCCAGGTGATGAACTTTGGAAGGAGATCGTGATCGTGCGCAAACTTGAGGTCTGTGGTTGTAACGATCAGCCAAACGTAGGATAGGAGAAATCCAGTTGCAGCATCTTGCAGTCTCTTGTCATCGGCTATGTGGCTTGCGTAGAATTCCGTCGAAAGCATCCCATTCGGGCAGGGGCTTCACGAGTATATTGTTTGAGAATCGCAGCAGGTGGAGAACGATGTGTGATGAGAATGTGATGTGTGATGAGAATGGTGGATGTGTGATGAGACATATCATCATCTTATACCTGTGCAATGGTCGTGCTCGCATCGGCCTGCCAGCCATCCAAAGATGATTGTGTTTCCTGTTCAATCGGGACAAAACCAAATCCTCCTTCAAGAACAGCCTGACGTCATTTCTGGCAAGTCTGGTGCCAAAACCTCTTCCCACTATTGTTGGGAGTGACTCGAGAGCTCCCAGTGGTGCATTGTCGTTCAGACAGGGTTCCGGTTGCGAATCATCCTTGCGTCGGTTGGTCGCGTGTGCGACAGATGAAGGCCCCGATGACGGCTCACGAGGAACACTATGCGGTATCAAAGAGAATGTTAACGCTCGTGCAGGAATTGGCTAATGTGTATGGGGTCAGCGCTGTGCGCTTGGAATCTGCGCTTCTTGAATCATGAATCATATACCGATTGTGCAGCGATTCGCTCAGACATTTGGGTCGATCACGATACAAGAACAGTAAGAACATAGCAATCACGGGAGAGGTTGTGAAGAAGTCAGACTCTCGATTGAGCCCGGTTTGCAGCGGCCCGTGTGTTTGCCAAGATGTGAGCAGTGGCGGCGAAGCGATGGGGGCGGACCGCGAATGTGTTGAACCGAGGCGCAGTGACTAACGAGGCTCACTAGATCTGCCATGGATGTGAGAGTCGAACATTCTGAGATTATCGAAACTGACAGCAGATGATCCAGTCATCAGTGGTACATGCTGTCACATTTTTTGATTGCTCGACATTTGAAGGTTGGCAATTATTGCACAAAACAGCGTTTGGGGGCCAAAATCCCGCAGAGATTAGAGCGACTTACATCTGCAGCAGACCACGCAGTAAATTGCCTTGACTAAGCGGCCTAATCAATGGGACTTCCGCACAAATAATCCCGAACTCAAGGCAACCTGGGCTGACTCGTCACTGGAGCTCTAACTTAGACATCCCGCGCAACTGGGACTGATTGCAATGGCGTAGGACATGGCCAAAGCCTGTCCTGGTCTTCGTCAGGTTTGATGCGACCCGTTCCTTCGAACAGAACACCCTCTGATGTGGAGCATACTTTTCTGTCGAGCCAAGCCAGGAAACACACTTCAGCTTATCGGCCTAACATGAGGAGGAAAACCGCCGCAAAGTCGGACTGGTGGACTTACACGCCGTTGGAGCTGCAGAGAAGGACAGGGCAGGGGCGGGTTTGAGCGAGGATGATGGAAAAGCAGAGAGCACCAATCTTTGTGGCAAGCGACAAAAGTAAGGCGAGTGCGATGGTCAATAGTGTCAATGGCCCAGCAATGAAGGGGAACTGCCATTGAACTTATCAGCCATCCTTCCTGTCACCTACGCTGCCACATCACCGCAGACACATGGTCGGCCGGGAAGTCTGAACCA
>AJMS01009761.1:0-10374 GCA_000263175.2 Phaeosphaeriaceae sp. UM 1110
CCATTCACCTTCAATCCAGCACGCATAATATCCCCCGTCTTCACCGGCCCAACACCCTTTGGCGTACCCGTCAACACGATATCGCCCTTCTCCAGCGTCATTACCCTGCTAATATCGCTCAATTGTCTTGGAATGCGGAACAGCATGAGCTCGGTGTTATCAGACTGCTTCATCTCGCCGTTCACGGACAGCCAGATGTGTGCGTTCTGCGGATCTGGGATTCGGCTCTTGGCAATGAGGTTACTGATGGGCATGAATGTGTCGAAACCCTTCGCAATGGACCAGGGGAGACCTTTCTTCTTTGCTTCGTCCTGTACGTTGCGGGCAGTCATGTCGATGGCGAGGAGGTAGCCTGTTGTCACGCATGAGTTTCGTGTCCACCGATTTCATGATGTGATATAGATACTATGGCATATTTGCATTAAGAAGAAATGATCATACCTTCGATAGCGTCCATTGCTCCCTTGGTGTCCTCGGGATGTAGATCACGTACGGTCTTGCCCATGATCAGGCCGAGTTCGACTTCGTAATGCATAGTCACTCCACGGGGGCGGAGGACGGGACCAGCACCAGGGAGCAGGATGGAAGAGGGAGGCTTGAGGAAGAAGAAGGGTTGACGAGGTGTTGCACTCGATAGCTCCTTGATGTGATCACTTCATGAGCGTCAGTTGATATTGATGTTTGGGTAAGAAGACATTGAGGCTCACGCATAGTTGCGGCCAATGCACATGACCTGGAGCGGTGTTAGCTTTAGGTTTTCGTCCAGAGTGGTGTGTCGTCATCCGTCTCCCACATCGATTGCCGATAGGCGTGATGAATCTATAGTAGCTCCCAGACGGCAAAGAGCATGTCGTTTCCAACAGACACAAAATCATACAGTCAGGGCAGGAAGATGCAAGCGATAATGTGCGTTTCCATCTTGCGCTGGCATTGGTACCCCAGGTATATTTCTGCCCATCAATCACTGAACACTTCCACAACCACCCTTTTCTCCTTACACATGTTCCTCGTAGATAGCTCTTGTGACTCGAAACAGAAACATGCCATATCCCCACATTTGACAAGACGAAAGAATTGCTGCTGGACATACCTTTCGACAATTGTTCCTGACCGCTTGTATGGTTGCCATGATGCCTATTTGCTAGAAGAATCCCCAATAGCTAAAAAAGGAGAAAGAGTTGAACCTTTGACAATGAACCCCCAACCTAACTTTCGGCAATTAACGGCGCGCCGTCAATTTGGTGCCTCTTGCGGAGGGAAAACGCGCTACGGCATTGTTGCCGATGTGGGATGAGAAGCTCTGACATTGACTCCACATGCACATCTGTCACCCCACGTCACTCACATCCTCAAGCAGCAACAGTCTATCAACAAAGCTACAGCAAATAAAAATGGCAGAAACTGTGCCAGAAAGCCATATGCAACTCTCCAATATCCTCGCCGACCTCGTCACCTTGCGAGCTTGTGTACGCATCATCCCTCCCCACACTCACTGTTTTCCAGCTCCATGAAACTGACACGTCTACCTAGGACCCGACTTCAGCCCTCGCACTCGTATCTGCGCGCTCCAACAATACCGAAGCAACGATGGCAAGCGACAACGACGACGTAGACCTCACGCGCGCGAAAGAATTGGTCAAGTTGCATTACGATGTCAAGGAGAAGCACAAGTATGGGGAATTAAATCGAGGCTTGGAGGAGGCGAGGAGGGAAGTGCAGAGGGCAGTTGGTGGGTGAAGATGCAGAATGAGGAACTTAAGAAAGAGCCACATCGAGGAAGAACGAGTCGCAAAGACCAGGAAATCTGGGCGTCCTGGGTCGGAAGACCTGATGATGGACTGATAGCGACCGCTGAGCTTCAAGATATAGGTGTCAATCAGCCTGGCGAATGAATTACACGCACGTTTACCAAGGAAGGGTACATGTGCGGATGGGAAAGATGCATGATCTAGGACAGTGGAGGCCAGCTCCGTTTGATTGTTGGCTATGGAAGAGGAAGACTAGGTTACATCAGGGTAGGGTTCAGGAGGGATGAATAAGGTCGAGTTTGAGTGCCATCTTTTGACGAATGTGTCAATTCCCAAGAGCTGCCATGCAAAGAGCCACCGAAGGGCCGACATCCATACCGGCCTTCTTTTGCTGGCGTAGGGCGACCACCAATGGAACGGCTTCCTTTGGAGCACCTAGTTCAATGACCTTGCGGACGATACTGGCCTTTGATCTGGTTCTCTTGGACGCTTTGGATCTTGTCGGTATATGTTAGTATGTGGCAGTTGAACAAGAGTAGTAGACTTACACTGCGCTTGGAGCAGCAAGGTCAGGCTCAAGTGGAAGGTCAGGAATGGCAGGATTTTCGACTTTGTCGGCGGCATCTTCAACAGCCTCCTCTGCTGTGTCCTGGGTGTTCTTGACCTCCTCGAGAGCTTCTTTGAGCTCTGCAAGCTGCGTCCGTACACGCGTAAGCGCTTCCTTGATGGGCTCAGCTGGCTCTTCAGGGACGGTAGGGTCTTTGACTTCCTCAGCGACTGTTTCGAGCGGTTCTTTGGTGTTCTCCTTGATCTCTTCGAGGGCCTCCTTCAACTCCTCGAGCTGTGTCTGAACACGGGTAAGAGCTTCCTTGACCTCTTCGACGGGCTCTTCCGGAATTGGATCAGTGAGAGGCTCGGGCTCGATCACTGCCGGTACCTCGGGGGCAGCTATGGCGCGCTCAATGGCTTGCTCGGCTTCGAGGAGAGGGTCAGATTCCGCTGGCTCTTCTGAAGCAGGTTCTGGTTCTGGCTCTGGCTCTGCTGGAGGTTCCTCTGCGGCTGGAGACTCCTCCTCGGCTGGAGGATCTTCCGCTGCCGGTTCTGCAGGAGGTTCTTCGGCGGGAGGTTCATCTGGCACAGGCTCTGCAGTCATTTCGTCTGCAGGCACATCATTGGCAGGATCCTCGGCGGGAGGCTCCTCTTGGGGAGCGACAACCTGAGGAGGGACATCTTCGGCTGGCTGGGTGTCGGACATGATTAGGGGATGGGTTGTAGAAGAAGCCGCTGCTCTGCTAAAGATGGCTGGAGGAGGCAGTGGAGGTATGTATGATGTGCTTGAGAATGGTGGAGTGGTGGTTGGGAGAAAGATGGGTCTCGGAAAGCGACCTTACCAAGTGCCAGATCGAAGGCAGGAGCTAGAGGATGTTTGTTTGCTAGTCGTGATAGCCATTGCTATCGAGGCAAAATCTCTGGCTCTGAGCTGCTGCTGCCGCAGCTTTTTTGGTTGTAAGAAGGTGGTAGCATGATTGATCGCGCAATATCACAGAACAGTCGCGCAAATATAAGATATGCCAACAAACTGATCAAACATCCTTTGCAATGAGCTTTCAAAATCGCGATTGAATTATGCAAGCACTACAGATGCGTGCTCAAGTGAAGGTCGGTCTGGGGTTGGCGTACCTGAAATTGACGTAATCGGGAGTTAGCGGCCGATCCGCCGAGCTGCTGCAAGCTGGAGCTCTGACAACCTCACTTTCTTCTCGTAACCACACCTCCACTCGTCACGCTGCGCTTCGGCACTGCACATCCAGACAATTGACTTGGCCCTTGACCATGGCGCTCAGCATCGACCAAAAGCGCCTCAAGGCGACTAAGTTCCCACCTGAGTTCGATAAGAAAGTCGACATTGAAAAGGTCAACATTGACTTGATGAAGAAATGGATCGCGAACAAAATCACCACCATCCTCGGCGATGAAGACGACATTGTGGTCGAGACATGCTACAATCTCATCGAGCAGAATCAATTTGTGAGACACCCTTTCCTTGAAATTGTGAGCTCGACCTGACGCATGACAGCCAAAAATCAAAGAGATTCAGATCCAGCTCACGGGCTTCCTCAATAAAGAAACGCCGGCATTCTGCAAGGAGTTATGGGACCTAATGATCAGTGCACAGGACAGTCCTGTCGGTGTGCCGAGAGAGCTACTTGAAGCAAAGAAGCGCGAGCTGCAAAAGGAACAGGTACAGTACACGCGTCCCCACCATAGGCATAACTGACATCAATGGCAGATATCCAAAGCTGCCGCCGAACAACGCCGCCGCGAAGGCCAGGAACAGAATGACATGATTGACTCATTCCGCCGCAGCGAGCGAGAAGAACGTACAGAACGTCCCGAGCGTTCCGATCGCCCCGAACGATCTGAGCGTGGACGCAGAGGCGGGTTCCGTGGCGATGATCGCAGAGGCGGAGGTCGCGGGAGGGGAAGAGATATTGATCGGGGTCTGCCACGTCGAGGCTCACGATCTCCACCGTATGCATGGTTGTTCAATGATACAGGACAGGTTGCTAACCTAGACCAGCCGACGACGCTCACCACCGCCTCGTCGCGAGCGAGACGTATATGTTCCAGGCGGCAGTCCAAGCCGTGGCCGAGGAGGTCGTCGTGACAGATCCCGTGAGAGACGGCGCTCTCTATCAGGCAGTCGTTCCGCAACTCCACCACCTCGTCGCAATCGACGCTCACCCTCTTCAGATCGATCACGATCCCCACCCAGGCGAAGGACCCGAAGATCGCCTTCATACGGTCGTTCCACATCTCCACCAACCCGCCGTGCACGACGCTCTCCTTCTGCTGACTCGAGATCTCCTAAGCCGCGACGAAAGGAAAGGTCTTGGTCTCCGAGTCATGACAGCAGAAGGTTGCCTCGAGACACTTCTCGATCTGTTACTCCAAAGTCAAAGAAGAAGACAAGCTCACCATCGCCCAGGCTGTCACGGTCACGTACTCCACCACGCCGGCGGCGAAGATCCCCAAGCAGCTCTCGAAGTCCAGTAAGGGAGCGCAGACGCAGATCCCCTTCATCGGACGCCGACTCGCATGGCTCACGAGCAGAGATTCGGAAGCGTAAGCGGACTGTCAGCATGAGCAGATCAAGGACACCAAGTAAATCTGGTCGAGCGAGGCGCAGACTGACACGATCGCCTTCGGAACTTCCAGCTTGAACATACTGAATAGCGGTAACGAGGCAGGTCTACATTTTCGCCTTCATAATGATGCGGACCTGTTTCAGCATCCGCCTGGATCTTGTAGACCACGATGGTAAAGCTACGTACTTTTTCGCTCTCCACAGCGACTTGAGGGGCATATGAAGCTTCCTGCGTCTTTACACCGCCATGCTCGCCCATGCGACATCCTTCACCAATCCCGGCTATGCCTGATGGGACCTATCATTCCCACTGCCGTGACAGCAGGCTTCGTGTATCGTAGATCTCAGTATTGCAGTGCAATAAAGTATCCTTCCTGTGCCATTCGGTCTCTTGTGCGCACACATTGATTTCAAGTCCTTGAGTCGGTGCATGTCGTTGCGACTGAAATCTTGCAAGGCATGCTTGCTTCTGGTCGTAAATCACCCCCTGGTTTTGCTCAAAGACAGCGCTTGAGCATTGGCAGTTGAGGATCCTGAGCTCAGTATGGTGGTGCTCCAGGGCCATTGTGCGAACATTCTCGTCGAAATATTGGCTGCTGGGACGACACCAGCGACCATATGACCCCATCCCGCGGGGGGGTCAGTAATTGGAGGTATCCATTGATACACATCTTCAGCCATCGCGTCTCCGACACTGAGCAGCAACAACGCTGATATCGTCAAGTTTGCCTGACAGGGTCAGTAGTGAACCTCGGTAAGGCCTAAATCACAAACCTCCTTCAATCGACAAGCCTTCATCGATAGCTTTCTCCATATACGGGCTCTCCGCGAAAGGATCCTGAGCAATTGTCCTCGCCGCATTGACAAGCTGCTGCGCAACAAAGCGCATGCCATCCGCATACGTCTGCTCCTCTGTATCTTTCTCCTTGTCACCATGCCACTTGCCCATGCTTTCGATGACATTCGAGACCACCTCGTGTTCCCACAAGTTGTCAACAACGCCGTCCGTCATCGCCAGCACGACGTCCCCTTCCTGAAGCACGACGCGGTCCATAATCGCATTGTCGTTTGGCGTGTCTGGACTGTTAGTCCCGAGTTGCCGTGGACAATCGAACCAGTGCCATTGTTCTTGCGTCTTGAATATGACTTCCTTCGTGCTTGGGCGGATGACGAGGATCTGCGAGTCCCCGAGCTGCGTTACGTATAGGATGGGATGGTTGGGCGTTTCGTTGTCGGAGCTGAGTAGGGCGCCGCACGCGGTGGTGGTACCGTGCCACTCGTTGGGCTCGGAAGTCGCTTGCTTCGTGAGGTCGTATGCGGCTTGGAGGTAGGATACTGGGTCGGGCTCTGAGGTGGGGGAGTAGGATGCGTGCTCGGTTTCGAGGGCCCAGAAGTGGAGGATGAGGCGGGACCATAGACTGGAAGTTTGTCAGATGTAGATCTACATGGATAGTATGTGAATACTCACGCAGCATGTCCCTTCTCTCGTGTTCCCCAAGCTCCTACTCCATCATTGGCGCCGATGAAGTAGTCCCCCACTATAACCGCGTCATCCCCATTCGTTACCCCTCTGATCATCTCTCCATTGACCTTGGGCCTGCGATCTCTACTCTGATTATGTGTACTCAGAGGTTCTGAGAAGCTCGTAGACGGTTTCGAGAGAAATGGTGGAGGAAATGGCCTCGACGGCCTCTTTGCGAACAGCGCATATCCAGCTTCGAAGTAGAACGGCGGTTGCGTCTTTGGTTTGGGTGGATGCTTGTCGTCCGGCACTGGAGTTGTAGTGCCTACGCGAGGCTCAGTGGACCTTTGTGCGAAGCATCTTGATTGTTGCAGAAAGTAGATCTGCGGTCGCCTGTCCGACGCTCGCCAGACTTGCGATAAGAGGGCGGGAGTGCGCAAGCGAAGGGAAGGCGCGATCATGCCCGCGACTCGTGCGAAATCTGAAACTCTGCGCCGGTGCTCTCAGGTTAAAGGCTGCATGGGAGGCGCGGCCTCGTTGTCGGCATGCGATGACCGTGAGACGCGCTATCGCATTGCTTCGGAACGGAAACCGTTGAGGGGAGTCTGTTGGTGGTGAGGCCAAGGCTGAGCCAATGACGTTTGTAGTTGCCTTCGACCTGCATATTTGACCGCAAGGTACAGCATGTATAGTTCTGATTGAGATGTTTGATCTGTAATTGTTTAGGCTATGAACTTCAGACCACTATGGTTGAATTTTGCCTGGGTGCTGAAAAGTATGGTCTGTAACATCGCACAGCTGATTCCAAGTGGTGACTGGCCGCGGCGGAGGGTATGTTGAATCAAGCCTCCAAAACACCGTCCCTCATCGCTCAGAGTGTCCTGCCAAACAAACGCCTGCAATGCAATGTCGAATTAATATTCCCCGCCCATGTTTGTGCCTATGCTCTCCTCTTCATGAAGCTCTCCAAATCCTCCTTGGTGGCCACGCCCAACACGAATTTCCTACTTGCATCTGTCACGACCGCAAAGTCCTGCTTTCCGATACCATCCACTCCTCCGTTGAAAAACTCGTCCAGCTCCTCCAGCGGAGTCTCAGTCGTGATGACCTTATACCGGCGACCGCGTCGTTGAAACTTGTGCATCGCTTCTTGAACCGGGTCACTGTCCTTGACCTTGCCTTCTTTGAGCAGCTCTTGAAGACGTGGGATGCTGATGTAGCCGAGCAGTGCGCGCGTCTCCTGCGATGTGACGGTAAGATGGGTGTAGTCGCGTTCGAGGCCGCTCATGAGCGCCCATGATATCGGGTCAGTAGGCTGGACAGAGAGTGCTGGAGGTGGGTCCATGTCTTCGACCGTCGCCTACGCATATCAGTGTTTGCAGACTTGTGAGTGTGGCACAAAACATACACCACGGTATTTGTTTGCCCAAAGGGCTTGGTAGTCACCATTTGGCGTACCATTCGTCGTAGGGACTTCGTTTGCCATTTTCTTGGTGGGTAGCTATGATGTCGAGCTTGCGCGCGGCTGTTCTAAGAAATGGTAGGGCTGTAGCCGCAGATCTAGGTAAGACGCTCCCGCACTCGCCAATCGCGCTAGCACACATGCATTGAACTCGTTATGTGAACAGCTTTGAGGTATCACACGCAGCGAGATATGATCAGTGATTGAATGAATTGCAATCCACGCTCAGCTATGAACGTGCGGCTTCTTCTTTTAGGTATCGTTCTGCGAGCACAGCATTAGAGCGTATGCACAATTCGTACTCGTCGAATCATCACATCATCCCAAAGATCTCCGAACATGGCTCGAGGGAATACGGCACTCGAAAAAAAAATTCCACTGATGGTTTGTGTCAAAATACACCCTGCTGTGGTCGTAACTCGATCGCAGCACAACTCGAGGTTTCAGGTAGTCGAAAGCCAAGACAATCTAGCGAACCACCAGCCAGACCCATACCATCCTGCGTGCACACCACTCGCCCACAGCTCATCATCAACCCATCTACATCCACCGAGCGACGATATATCGTTGCGCGCGATCCTCATTACCTCGACCCTCGTTCGAATACAATGCTGTTCCTCATCGCCGGCGGCACGATGTCCGCTCGCCGCTCCACGACCCCTCGGCCGTAATAACTCGAACACCTTTCAGCGTACAGAATACTCTGCAATCACGGCAGTTGCACTACGTAGCGACAGAGGGCCGAAAGCCTCCCCGTACGGATTTTAGCGCAACCATGGAGCTGCCAAGATCATGGCAACAAGTGTAGAAGAAATGAGGAAAGGGCCACCCTACAAAGATGCGATGATTACGACCATGTCCATCATACACAACAGCAGGTAGTGCTTGCGATCGTGCAAGATCTGGAGCGGGTGCACAGCTGGCGGCCTCGGGCTTGATCGCCCTGATAGCCTGCACACCTTACTGTGCAAGAAGCTGCAAGATACAACGCCTGCTATGCTCTGTGCTCGTACATAAAACGCTCAGTACCTACCGTCGACCGAAAAACTGGATCGAGTATCAGGCGCATACTGGATTTGTGTAAGAGTTGGGATGCTACGCCTTATCGATAAAGCTCACGAAAGCAATCGTCATGAGATTCAACGCCGTGAGATGAAAAGCTCAAGCATCATTTCAGACGTCGAGCAACGAATCTTCGAGCCTTGCCATGGCCGCAGGTTTATCTCGTGACGGGGGCCTGGACCATCGAATGGCCATTGCATGTGCCAAGTTGTATGCGGCTGCTTCTACACTGAACAACAACCACTTCCACCGCCCGTGATTGGAACACGCATTGGCAAAAGAGCTATTCAATTGGTGGACAATTTCTAATGCTCAAGCACAAGATTGTCGCGCACGGCAAATGTATCTTCCCTGGCATAGTATCATCTAGATGAAGTCAGAAGATCCGACACGCGATATGGCGGACATCGATGTAGTCGTTCATTTCACATTCCATGCGAGTATGCCGGCCGTGGCTGTCCTCATAAAACCCAGCCTGTTGTGCAAGAGCTAGAATTGGAACATGCCATGGCATATTGGCACATTTCTTCTTGTTTATAAGATTCGATGCAAAAGTCTGGTCAAGCACGCGAAGAGAAGGCATGCATGAGAGGCGTCGCCGGCTGGGGAGCTCCAACGATGCGGCAGGACCCCGGTTGCGACGAAAGTTGAAGCTATGCGGGCTGGCTGTGAGTTGAAGCGCTTGTGGTCGCACGCGCGTCATAAGATAGAGTATAGTGAGTCATGGTGTACCGCAGCCAGCAGTTTGAGACACGAGAGCTGATTGAGACAATAGTATGAAAATGTAAATCCCGGGCAAGACCCCGCATCTCAGCAATCTCACTAGTTGCCACACGAATCTGTCCGCTCAGCTGAAGCCCGCTTCAGACCAATATTGAGAGCAGAAAGCTGACCTTCCAATAGAGACTCTGATTATAAGAGACCGTTCAGTGAGGACTCCGTCGATTTGTCTGGCCATCTCTTGATACATGAGCGAAGTCCTGTCTTGGCCTCTGGACGTATGAGAGGCTGCACGTGGCTTGCTCCCAAAGCAAATTTCATCGGCCAGCAGTATCGCAGTGGGCTTTTCCAAGCACTGGCCCTCGCAAAAGCCATACGAAGTTGTTGGCATACCTGCGTTGCGTGGACTTGGAGCGTCATCGCAGGTCAGATCGCTTCCAAGAGGGCCACCAGCCGGCAGAGGTGCACGGACTAGGCAGGCACGCCCAACAACAATCACATCAACAAGGCATTCGATTGCTACAACACAAGCAAGCTGCAGCTGGTAGCTCTCGCAAGGACGAGCTGCCTGTGAAAAGTATCCAATCTGTATGAAGAGGGGCGTCGCTGCGCGTACAGGGCTTCCAGCAAACGTGCCAAGCCAGCGCCCTACTAGAGCTCCAACAACCCAGCTCCGATTCTCTTCTCGCCTTTCATCGCCCACTCTACAACACGACAACTTGGCCCACCACCTCCACCCGGCGCCATCACTACGCACCTTCTGTCATCAACC
>AJMS01009760.1:0-10373 GCA_000263175.2 Phaeosphaeriaceae sp. UM 1110
GAAGGGGAAGAGGAAGAGAAACTCCGGACGGGGACTGCCAATCGAGGATCCTGATGTGTCTCGACCTGTTTTGGCGAGCCAGTTGTCTTGGTCTGCGCGGACAGAATTCTCTTTGGCTGAGGTCTCTCGTGGCGCACTGGAATGTTCAAGAACAGCTCAGATCGTCGGACGCCCGCTCCCTGTCGCGAAGCATTGCGTTGCGCAGAGGTATTCAACGCACTATCAAAGGTTGAAGCTCGTTGGGACGGCTGTAAACTTCGGATTGGCAGTACCGGAACTGGTGGAGTCGGGAGCAACACGGACGATCTTCGACGTGTCGCTACCTCATCCTCCTCGAATACGGTGTCTTGAGTCATGGTGCTCACGGGGCGGAAAGGTACTTGCAAATGCGATCGCTCCGGCTGCAGAAGAGAGGGCTTAGCAGCCGCGCGAGGAGGCGCAGAGCTTCCATCGAGCTCAGCACTGATTGCAACACCAATCTGTTCTAGAGGCAACGAGGAATTCGAAGAGCTGTTGGAGTTGGAAGTGCCAACACCATTGCGCTGAACAGGTCGTGTTGATTGCAAGGGAAATGTAGGGGCAGTGTTATCCAAGCGTGTCTCTTTACCAACTTTCTTGCGGGCAACCGGTGGGAGTGCCATCGGGAACTGCTTTGGTGGCATTGGAGCCGGGGTGCCGTCGACAGCAACATAGTGTGAGACGCGCGTTGCATACTTCTTTGACTTACGACTCGACCCCTTTTCATCGGAGTCGAAGGCGTTCCTGCGTTCCTTGCGTCGGCGTAGGCATACGCTCAAGGCCATGAGGCCAATGGCGATGACGAAGGCAGCTACTGCGGCCACAGACAAGCCCGCGATCTGGGCCGGCGTCATCTTGGGGGCTTCCTCACTGGTGACAGGCAGGGCAGCAGAAGTTGGGGTTGATGTTGCCGAAGGAAGAGAGGAGATCGAGTCCACGATTACGGACGGCGTTGGTGATACTTGAGTACGGAGCGTGGTCGTAATTAGGGGTGTAGCGGTAGATTTCGACGTTGTTGATGTAGACGTTGTGCGTGGAGCGCTTGTAACGACGACCGTGAGGGCAGGCTGAGTTGGCATAACGGCATCCTTTTGTCCAAGACAGACGTTGTATGCACTTGTAGTCCCTGGATCCTTTTCGGGGCAAGCCGAATACACACATCCCAGAGCCACTTCGCCGAGGGACTCTCCACCATTACTATAACGCGAACAAAGACACTGAATATTGTCTTGACCAGAACACGCCACAGGGAACTTCTCGGCCAGCGAGGCCTGTAGGCATGACTGCGCACAAACAGGAACACTTTTTTGAAGTGGAGAAGGAAGGGAATTCGATCTTGAAGCGACAGTAGCTAGCGGCGAGGCCGCAATTAGGGTAGCTGAAGTAATGCATAGCCCTTTGAAGTGGCGAAGAAGCATAGTTGTACAAGAACTGGAGTATGATAAGCTTCATTATGATGTGAGCGTAGTCATTCAGCAAGCACTCACGAGAGATCTAGACATGAGGAAACTGTAACAATAGGAAAGCGCTGTCCAGCAGCGAGAAGCAGGAAAGGAAATTGAAGGAGATAACTCAAGGAAAGTCGTAACGCATTCTCCGTCGCAAGAAGTTTTGTTGACGCATCAAAGGGAAATTCATGGCGGATGGTAGGCTGTCAATATGTATTGGTACCGCCAACAGGCGCCGTACCATGGTCGTGCCAGGGCAACCGCTGAGGCGTCATGGTAGTGGCTTATCGGGAGCATTTGCATCCATTGTAAGCGCTCGGAACGTTCGTGGACAACGATTGATCGAATTGTTGTTGGCCGCATGGTGTTGTGATGCAAGAGAGCTATTCTGGGCGCGTCCAGCTCACGCTTTGCCAAATTGGTCCGCCTAAGCGCCCAACTCAACGCTCGAACTGTATGACAACCTATGAATGGATGACTGCCTGCTACTTTTCGCACACAACATACAAGCGAATCTTGGCCTACGTGTACGTAGCGGTAAAAGCTTATACTTTCAGTCATATTTTATAGTACTAAAATATGTTATACGTGGTCATCGCTGGAGGAATCTTTCGCACACCATAAGAGTGGAGGAGAGGCACTCCAATCAACATCATAGTGCTTACAGAAGGACGAAGCAGCCGGACCAGCGTCGTTCGACGACAGCAGACAGTATCGAACCAGCGTGCAGTGGCAAAATGTGATTTGGATGGTGTTGTACCGGTTGGTGAAAGCTCAAGCAGTGGCACATGGAGAGCAGGTGTCGCGTCGCTTGACTTTCCTCAACACAAGCCCATGGTCCCTGCAACTATCTAAGTACCTCGTCTCTTGCATAGGAGCCAAGGAGTGGTGACGAAGACGAGGATGTTGTGTCAGTGGCAATTTCAAGGACACGGCCATGAGATGGTGATAGTCGGCAGAGTGCAGCTTGTTGAAGCACAACGGGCGTCGTTCTGGTTCTCGAAAGCATGTAGCGCGGCTAAATAGCTCCCCCGGGCCCTCCCCCTTTCACCGTCAACGACACGCATGGTCAGTGCAACCACGTGTGATCCGTTGGGTCTTGGGTCCCTGACACCTGCAGCGTCCCGCTGGAGAGGACCCAGAGGAGAGCAGCATCGGCCCTAGATTTCAGTAGTTCGAGGTACCGCACTTGTCGACTCAAGTACATCAATGTACACAGTACCGAGATACTAGATCGGATAGTTCTCCGCACGTTGATTATGCAGTAGACATGAACGAGCACAACGAGCCTTGCGGGGCAGTGATGGCAGACAACTTGATGAGACAGTCCGGATGTGCACTTCCTACCGATGCTGCATGTGGCGTGCATGAACACGTCGAACAGTATCGGTGACACGATTTGCGTGTGGGGCCTGGAAGGAAAAGCGAGGAGAAAGAAAAGGGACTTCAGCCTCGGACGCGTCGCGATTGGCAGATGGTGCACGAGTCGAGAAAATGAAGAGCGCTGCGACGGAGGTTTGGCGAATGTCGGAAACAGCCTAGCGCGAGATCTGGCCCCACCGTGATTGGCCACAATCTGATGAGGAAGCTCTCGGGCAGGTGGCCATAGTTTGAGCGCCGAAACCTTGCCTGGGTCGTGGCACAAACTGTTGACCAACGTCGAACAGCAGCAGAAGCAGCGACGTGTGTCTTGGAGACGGGCCGCTGCTTGTCTACCTCAGACACGAGTGAGCGTGACAGCCAGGTATTGCGTGCGCAGGATGGGTTTCGAATCTGCTGGGGCACGTCCGCTGTGGAGCCGTGCCATGGCGTCTCATTCGACTAGATGCCCCTAATCTTCCTCAGGGCTTCTAGAAGAGCAGCTAGCCAAACTCAAGCGGGACGGGAAGCGCATCTGGCGGACCTTGTAGGACAGCGCAACCATGTCGAACTGGTGCAACAGCGCTCGGGGGCCTGGCAGGGCCTGGGTTGCGCAGAGCAGAGGCTGGAGCCAGTGCTGAGAAGGATGGCGAGGTACGGTGAGATGCAGACACGACGCCGAGGTGCATAGGAGTAGATGTACCTCTACCACGGCCATGGGCGCGGACGAACCGGCCGAGTGTCTGAATACGTACAGCATGTCCTAGTAGAGATGAGCAGAATCAGGCACGCAGGGGAATGTCAATAATTTCAGGGCGCCGTCGTAGCGATCAGACAGGTGTCGGAACGGACAGTAACTGTAGTGCTACACGAAGAGCTTGGGCCCGCAGAGCTAAGTCTGCAGGCGTCGTCCATCCTTGAAAGGATACGCTTTTGGAGTAGCGCATCTTCTCCTTTCGCAGCTCCCAAAAGCCTCTGAGCTGGTTCTTCTTTTGCGTCCACATACAGCCTCCCGGCGAATACACTTCACAACAACGTCAATCGCTGCCGTGCGACAACCGCCTGCATCGCATCCGCCCTCAGGTTGTTGGTTGTGTGTCCTGTTGCTGTCGCTCGTCTGCAACTGCGACTGCCCCCAGCCGCTATTTCTCCACCCCCCGACCGGGCCTGCCTTGCAGTATCCTGCGACCCCGTCCTGCGAAGCGAGACCTGCTCTCAGTCGCCAGCCTCCCTTCACCACCAATACTGCCATTCACTTCACCATCCACCTCCAGCCCGCTCTCTATCGCCGCGCGCTGTCACAACGACGGGCGTCTCTGATTCTTCTGGTGAGCCTCCTCCGTGCCCGCTGTCACGCCTGCCTCGACCACCCGCTGGCGCCTTCGCTGCGAGCCGAGATCTGTGGTCCGAGCAAGCAAACACCTTCGCTCGCCGGCATCTCACCGCACCCACCCCAACCCACTGCGCTCCCCTTTACTGCTATCGTTTTTGTATTCTATCGACACTGTATTGACCCGTCCCTCCAGCTTTCTGCGCTGTTCGCCTGCGCCGGATCTCACTCCGCGCATCTACACCTTAATAATCAAACCACACACCGTCCCCAGCCGTCGCCATGGGTTGCGGAATGAGCACAGAGGAGAAGGAGGGGAAGCAGAGGAACGAGGAGATTGAGAACCAGCTCAAGCGCGACAAAATGATGCAGCGCAACGAGATCAAGATGCTGCTGCTCGGTCAGTCCACCCGCGACAGCACTCCGCTACCCGCGCCCGTCTAACACACTGCAGGTGCCGGTGAATCTGGAAAGTCGACCATCCTCAAGCAGATGAAGCTTATCCACGAGGGCGGCTACTCGCGCGACGAGCGGGAGTCGTTCAAGGAGATCATCTTCAGCAACACAGTCCAGTCGATGCGTGTCATCCTCGAGGCCATGGAGTCGCTCGAGCTCCCCCTCGACGACCAGCGCGCCGAGTACCACGTCCAGACCATCTTCATGCAGCCCGCACAGATCGAAGGCGACAGCCTGCCTCCGGAGGTTGGCAACGCCATCTCGGTGCTCTGGAAGGATGCCGGTGTGCAGCAGTGCTTCCAGCGCTCGCGCGAGTACCAGCTGAACGACTCTGCCAAGTAGTGAGTGGTCTCTCAATCCAGCATTCCTTCCGCCTACTGACATTACCAGCTACTTCGACTCAATTGACCGCATCGCCGCACCCGACTACATCCCCAACGATCAGGACGTTCTCCGATCGCGTGTCAAGACGACTGGTATCACCGAGACCACTTTCATCATCGGTGACCTCACCTACCGCATGTTCGATGTCGGTGGCCAGCGATCAGAACGTAAGAAGTGGATACACTGCTTCGAGAACGTCACCACCATCCTCTTCCTGGTCGCCATCTCCGAGTACGACCAGCTCCTGTTCGAGGATGAGACTGTCAACCGTATGCAGGAGGCGCTGACGCTTTTCGACTCGATCTGCAATTCACGATGGTTTGTTAAGACCTCCATCATCTTGTTCTTGAACAAGATAGACAGATTCAAAGAGAAGCTCCCCGTCAGCCCCATGAAGAACTACTTCCCCGACTACGAGGGTGGCCCAGACTATGCCGCGGCCTGCGATTACATCCTGAACCGTTTCGTCTCGCTCAACCAACACGAGACCAAGCAGATCTACACCCATTTCACCTGCGCCACCGACACCATGCAAATTCGATTCGTCATGGCAGCAGTTAACGGTATGACATTACATTATCACTTCATTTCGCGTATCATACTAACGCTCGATAGATATCATCATCCAGGAGAACCTGCGGTTATGCGGTCTGATATAATGAAAGGAGCGGCAGAACAAATTTCGAAAATTTCCAATTGGATCTTGCGTTGCATGTCTTTGACGACGGCCGTACATCATGTCGTCCAACAGGCGTTGTGGGCCATTAGCTTTCAGCTTTTCTTCCGCCAAGTGGCTTGCCTAAAGCTCAGGATCGCTTTCATTGATACCCTGCGGACGGGCTCGGGGCCATCGCACTGGGCGAAAAAGCGCCCGTTTTCATCTCACTCACTGTTCGCAGAGCTGGCGGGAGGATGGAAGCTCATATTACAAAGAAGGGTTTTTCTGATCAGGCCATGCTATAGCTGAGCGATCAAAGAGCGCGTGCCTCTTTTTACTTGTGTTCCTTTAATACCATTCCCTTTCAAACGTATCTATTCATCTTGTCCTTACCTATATCATCTTTGAATAACTTTTTCCTTTATTAGTAGGGGCATGCCAGATGCTGCCGACTACTTTTGTTCTAGCTTGTGTGATTTTGTCTGCCCTTTCCTTTTTCTATACATGGAGATGTGTAAACTGAACCCAGTGTGCGATATGTAGTCAATGAAAGCTCTCATCCCTACTCATTATTCTACTAAAGAGAGCAATGCGCGCACAATCTTTACCCCCAACCCGTTGAGTTGAGGAACTGAATCCTATCTCCACATCTTTGTCTTACCTGATTGCGGCACGCACCCAACCACCTTTTCACTACTAACACAAAGCAAGGGAGTGGCCAAGTACGTTTTACTGTTACGCTCGTCTCATGACGATTGCGTACATCCGATCCGCACAAGCACAGGGATTGGAGTAGAGCCAGTGAGCTGACGCTGGCTTTGCTTCGCTTACAAGTGTTGGTGCGAGTACTGTGTAATGGTATTGCGCCGCAATTCGTGTCTGCGCAACTTCACTCGGGGCTTATGGGATGAGTGGGATGGTGGCAGGTATTTGGATGAGTGGTTTGGGCGATGTGCATGGACGCGGCTGATTTGATTAAGATCTCACTTTCTTACCATGACTGTGATTGTTAGTGGTGGTGGAATAATCGTGCTTACTGTGTAGATTCTGAGATCGTATCGGAGCTGGCGCAGGGCGCATTGATTCCGCCCACGATCGAGTACCATTATTCAGCTTGTGCGAAGCTTTCGCATGGAGCTGGGAATGCGACTCGTGCTTGAGCTGCGGGGTCGCTGATGTTCAAGGTGAATTCGAATGGCTGGGTTGATTAACAAGGTGATTTGAAGGTAGCGAGGTGAGAAGCGACAGGGGTGTGTTCGGAGGGGTTCGGAGTTTAGAGGTTTGTACGACTCGGGGTCCGAGGAGTGGAAGCGAGGAGGTACGAGGGGCTATGAATAGACGCGATGCTGCGATTGGCGAGGTAGAATGGTCTCAAGGGGGGATGGTGTAGATATGAACAGGCGAACTATTGTGAAAGACTGTTGAGCATTCAGGTAATGTGAGATTCACGGTAAGGAACATCTGTAACAGGCCATAGTCGCTACTGATGGCACGTTCGACAGCTTTCTCTGCTCATGTGGGTTATAGATCGGCGATATTTCGCTGCTGGTGTATCGTTAGATCTGCCCCTCAATCAACCTTAATGATGTTCTACAACCCAATCACGTGCTCTAACTGTAAAGTAGGCAGTCACATTGCAGCACGAGTAGTCACGTCGAAAGCGGGGTGAACCTGATAATCTTTTGTGTTCCCGGGTAATCTCAGGTGATGCCACTGGCACAAAAGCAAAGTGTTGCATGATGTGTTCAGCCTGCAAACTTTGACCAGCACCACACTTGCGGCGATTTCTCCAAAATGACGCGCAGCCGTCTATGTGACCGTTGTCAATCGATCTTCGAATTAAAGATCAAGTCACAGTCGTATGAAACTGGTTGGCATTACGTCGATGGGAAAGCCTTCATCAGATCAGCTACAACAGCCTCTTAATATTTTTGTACATGGATCTGGAGACGCCATCTTGACCTACATGCACATGGACGTTATGGATCGAAACCGCCAGTATATCATACTCACTGGATTATGATAATGTCTCAAGGATTATTGACACGCCTCATCTTCAGTGTTTCCATGGAAAGATCGGGTAAATCTCACGGTGCAACACAAGTGCAATTCGAACCACAAAGGATATTTGATGATCGTAAGTCACCATATATACCTCTTCAGTGTTTTCGCCAACGCTGCAGGTCTATACTTCAACTCCCTACCATAAGGTTCGAGTGGTCGCGTCGACTTTCGGTTGGCCCGCCGCTGGCTTCAAGATTGCAATCTGAACCACCCAGAGTGTCAAGGCTGGCAACGGCAAAGAAAACTACCTACCAGACTTGTCTATGTTCAAAAGAAAGGCAGTGACCAAGAGATCATCGCTAATGTTTGCAGTAGCAGTACATTGCCTGCGACAACAACATATCTGTCCTTATCGCATTGTTGGGGCACAGTCAAGTTTCTCACCACTACCCGCGACAATCTTGCGCGATTCGAAGTCCAGCTTCCTGTCAAATCACTTTCACAGACACTTCAAGATGCCTTGTTAGTCACTATAGAGTTGGGTTTTGAGTATATCTGGATTGATTCCTTATGCATCATTCAGGACAGCACGGAAGATTGGACACGAGAGGCTCTGCTCATGGGAGAAGTCTACCAGAATTCCAGCTGTAACATCTCGGCGTCGTGGGCAGCCAATGGAGAGCAGGGCTTTATGCCATTGCGTTCGTTTGACCCGACACCAGTATCTGCACAAATTAGAGAATCAAAGGGAGAAGAGCCAGAAACTAGGTCATGTTTCGGCACCTACTGCTTCATCTATGACAGTCCTCGTGGAGAACTCTCGCGTAACCCACTTTTCGAGCGGGCTTGGACGTAAGTTCATCCTGGATACCACACATGGTACCGATCATGTTATTCTGATACCGTTTAGGTTGCAAGAACAACTTCTTGTTCGTTCCCCTGAGCGTCTGAATTGAATTGAGGCTAATAGGCACAGGCATCGCGGGCACTGCACTTCGGTACAGACCAAATCTTCTGGGAATGTAATCGTGTGTTTGCAAACGAGGTATGGCCATGTGGCTGGAAAGAAAGCACAACTTTGGATGAGAGTCTCGTTGGCTGGGACAAAATCTGGCAATTCAACATTGACGATCTTCCGGTCGAACAAGTAAGTACTTGACCACCGTCTGTGCTGCATATTGGCTATACACGCTAAACATTCAGCAATCGTGCTCAGCAATCTGGTACGACATCGTCGTGGGTTACTCAAACAGATACATTACATTCGAGTCTGATCGTCTCCCTGCTTTAGCTGGCCTTGCTTCGAAGTTCTCAAGCGTCTTGAACGATACATATGTATATGGATTGTGGACCAAAGACCTTCATCGCGGAATACTTTTCTGCCAAGACTCGGCCATCGGCCCCAAAAGCTATACGCCACATAATACGAGCCTAGCACCAACCTGGCATGAGATACCGAGTTGGTCGTGGGCTGCTTTGCACAGATCCGTAGCCTGGTATCATTCATGGGATATCGAGACAGTAGAATTCTGCACGCTGGAACTACTCAATCAACCTCGGACACCAGTGCTCCAGCTCAGGGGGATGCTGCTGTCTTTGGTTTCAGACCACTTCGCATCGATGTCGATTGATAACGCAGGTGAAACACTTACGGGATCTATTCAAGATGGTATCAATATCACACTCCGGTTCGACCAGTGGTTCTTCACAGCTTTTGAGGGAGAGTGGACCAATTCATGCGACGCTGATGTTCAAGGCGCACGCTACAGAGGTATGAACGATTGTCGCGCAGCAGTAATGTTCGTGCCTATACGCCTCTCGAGGAATCGAGTTTCGCCTGTCAAGAGACCGAAAAATGAGAGATTTGCTGAGGGTCTGCTCCTTTGTACGCAATCCGATCTGGAACATGGACAGTATAGGAGGGCGGGTTTCTGTACAATGACTGTCTATGGTGACGAAGAGATCGATGTCAAGGATGTGGTGAGTGAACTTCACGCTTTTGGATCTCTTAATTTCAGTCCAACGGTTCATGAGACTCTGGGCGACGGACAGTATGTAGTCTCGGTTGTTTGAGCGAGCTGATCTAAATCTCTTCGAACGAGAGCTTTCCGCGAGAAAGACGACCAAAACTCGATCAACGTCAAGGCCTCCCAAAAAAAAGTTAGTTTAGAGGATGCAAGCGTTTTGGTACTATTGGCTTAACACAGCATTGTGTTACTCATAAGTCTTGTCCTCGTCAGCCTGTGTCTCAAACGAAAACACCTGAGCTGGATATAACGTGGAAGATGCGGACTTGAGAATACATTGAAACGTCTCGTATGTTGCATACTGACCATCGCAATCAAGAATCATGAAACACTTGGCCTACGCATCCCATGTTACCGATCTCCAGCCTCTCCTTCCGTTCGCCCTACTTCTCGGCAACAACGACCCACTGCCCCGCCCTCATCCACGTCTCCCCATCCACAACCTTCGTCCCCTCCGCCCCCTCCAACCCTTTCATAAAAACATCCACCGCCTCTTCCCACTTCCCTTCGTCACCCTCCTTCCATCCCCCCGGGATGCCCCCAAGAAACGCCCAACTCTTCTCCGCCCAGCTCCTCAGATCTCTCGTCTTCGCCCACGCCTCGCTCTTCTCTATCCGCATCTTGCTTTCCTCAAAGCCCGCCTCTCTCATGACTTTCTGCAACTGTGTCCCATCTGCCCAACTCACGGG
>AJMS01009759.1:0-10371 GCA_000263175.2 Phaeosphaeriaceae sp. UM 1110
AAGCGGATTGGTGCATATTCGAAGACCATCAATCGCAGAAGACAAGCAGGACATCACTCCACCCATCATGAATGCCTCATGATGGACAATCTTACAAGCTTCCACTCGTTCCGCAAATTGATTCTGCGCGGTGTCAAAGCGATACAGTACTATGCCTTTGATGGCTATGTTTGGGAGAAGGAGAAGCTAGGCAAAGACATCAAATGCTGGAAAGTGCCTCAGGGGACACGTAGTTCCGACATCGTGGTCTTCCTGTTCAGCTTCATGGGCTACGGCTTCAAAAGTTTGACAGCGGAGAGTTATGCTGATGTGGATGCAGAAGCACGCCGGAACCAAAGTGGGGGATTATGGCTACTGAGGCCTGTCAACAAGGATGAGTACCAACTCGTAGCGTGTTTACCATGGAGTAAAGGCGAATTCCTGCCGATGTACGATCATTGGCAGTGGAAAGGCTTTCAGGGGAATGCTATAGACGGTGGAGAAAGTGGAGAACATCACCGACTCTCGGTCGAGCCTCTGAGGGAAGGCATGGACTTCAAGCCTGGGGTCAAGAATGGTGCTGTGGTCGATATTTACCAATTTGTGATTGTCTAATCCTGCAGAATAGATACACAATGGAGCTAGTGATTGGCGATGAATCGCGCCGACCATCTCATCACACACCAGCCATGTATCAGCGTAGAGCATATACTGACATGTGTAACAGAGTCATAGCATCTAATGCAACATCCTGTGTCGCCTTGATGCTTCTATGATTTGATCTTTGTACAGCGATAATGCTTTGTACAACTTCTGGTTAAATTATGTATTCATGGGATGATGCGTCAACAAATACCAGCTTCTTCGTACGCACATGCGACTGCAAATAATCGAATTACGTTTGAAGGTTTCGGACGAAAAGTGAATCGAGCGCACAAGTTCGCCAGCGAGTACATAATGCTAACGTGCCTTACAACTCGTCTCGCTCATCACCGTCTTTCCTCGAGATGCTCTTAGCCTCAAACTCATCTCCCTCTTTCGCAATCCTGCGCAGCCTGAAGACTTGGGCTGCATGACTCTTCACCTGAGCTTTAAGTGCACCGCCAGCTTCGACAACGCCGATCTTCTCACCGAACAATCGCTCATCACCCTTAGCCAGCCCCTTCGCGTACGAGAGTTCCGTAGCATTGTACCAGTTGGCGTTCTTCAAGATAGCCTCTCGTTCCCCGTCTTCCTTCGCTGCAAGCAACTTCTCGGCGGTCTCTTCGGGCATACGGTTCGCCCAGAGGTCATGAATCGCCCAATCGTACTTGACGTGTGGAGCTGATCCGCCGGGGCCATAGGGGATGAAGATCTCGGCCAGAGAAATACTCATCTCCATATCTTCACCACCAAAATTGAGAAGGATAACAGCCTGATCGCCATTCTGGAGCTGACCAGCCCACACGTGCGTCTCGCCCATGCCCCACTCGTCCTTTGCAACACCGTCGGTATCGCGTCGGACGCGAGTAACACTACGTCCATGAGGATCTTGACTCAGCGCAATGATCGCTGGGTTGTTGATGATAGTGAGCGCTTTCGCAGGCATGTCGCGCAAGTCGTTGCCAAGGAAGAGCGGGGACTTGAGCGCCGCCCACATTGCGAAGTGGGCTTTGTACTCTTCGTCTGTCATGCCGCCTTGGCCGACCTCGAGCATGTCGAGATCACTCCATCCTCCGGGAATACTGCGGTCAGCAAAGGGTGCGACCTTGTTGAGGATAAAGAGCACGGAGCAATGCGTTCCTGGTGCGATGCAGTTTGTAGCACCTGGCTCTAGGGTGTTGCATGCACAAAGGTCATCTGGACGGGTGAAGGAGTCGTAGATGTCGCCTGTGATGCGCCATGAGTTGGAGATGGACATGCCCCACTAGTCTATTGTTAGTCCATCCTTAGAATGAGCCGAATGGGTTTCTTACAGTATGAACGAGGTCTTCTCCCCAGTTGCACAAGTTGTAGAGGACATTCCTTCCTGTTGCCTTGAGAGCATCTCCCATGGTCTTGAAGCGATCAAAAGAGATTTTGGGTGTGCCTACACGGCCCATGTGGTAGCAGCTGTCGTATTTGAGCATGTCGACACCCCAGCCAGCGAAACTTTCGGCGTCGTCCTTCTCGTGATCTAGTGATCCAGCTTTGTGTCGTTAGTATACACCTTGAATATATTGATGTTGATAGTTTCACTTACCAAATCTTGCGCAGGTCATCTCACCAGCACTGCTGTACATGCCATATTTGAGATTTTGACTGTGAAGATGATCTGAGATGGCATTGAGACCATTTGGAAACTTGTCGTAATTGATTTGAAGTTTTCCATGCTTGTCTCGTCCCTTGGGATCTTGCCAGCAATCATCAAGCACAACGTAGTTGTAACCAAGATCCCGGAGACCGAGACTCAATATCTCCGAAGAGGTGGTCAGAAGCAAGTTCTCCGAGACGTCGCAACCAAAGGCATTCCAGTTATTCTTCTTGGTATCAGCCATCGTCTTTGCCTTTTCTGGAGTGAAATTACCCAGCCCATCGGAGGTGTCACGGCCAAGCCATTGTTCATGGCCGCGGCACCGCTCAGAATAGTTGCCACCACGGCAATCTTACTGTGTGCAGGAGCCATGGTTGTGGTTGTACAGTGTTCTCAACTGCAACAATGATGAATCCGCGTTTTTATGATCCTTCTTCCTCGTCAAGTGGACCGCGTGGGTTGAAGTTGTGGGGTTTTGTCGCCAAGTCCACAGCGTCGGTCCGCAGGGAGGAAAAGTCCTCAGTTCTCCGCCGCTAAGGTCGCGAGGCTGTTGATCCCCACACAAAGATTCTCGACTCCAACTTTCTTCAACTGCACGCGTCCCCATCTCGTGGGCCATCGGAAACTGACTCTACCCTGCAGTCCCAGGTCCATGGTCTTACATCGACAGTCCTGAGTAGCACGATAGAGGCGAATGCTTACTCAAGGCCAGCAGCGCCTCGTAGTCGGGGTCATTGTCCCTCGGCTCGAGTTCCATGTGTGGCGCAAATTGGACGAGGAAACGCAACAACCATCTATCGAGCACGAAGCTTGTCTCTTTGCTGCGGAGACAGGTCTGATGGAACGCTCGCAGGCGGCTCAGTGCACCATCGACGCTCGGCCAGTACATGCGCAAGCGCAAAAGAATTTCGAAGTTGCGCTCTAGCCTCGCCTTGGAGATCCGGATCTCGCTCTCATCGCCCGAGAAAAGCAGTGTGTGTATCTGTACCGTTGAAGCTATCACCAGGATATGAGACACGGCAGAATACAGCACATCGCTCCGAGGTGTGTTATGCGACCGGTACACCAGGGAGCAGAGTCGTGCAGCGAAATGCTTGCATTTATCGGCGTGTTGCGAAAACTCTGAATGCTCTTCGAGGACGGAAGACAGGAATTGGTAGTTTAAGAGCTGACCGTAGTGGTAGTAGCCAAGATATACGGCCGCAAACATCCTGCCCAAGCCCTGCGATGCGAAGTATTGGAAATTTACTGGTGTATCTCGCATGTGCTCAGGGAGGCTTTCTAGCCACATGTCGAGGTCGCGCGAAAGAGCGCGTATGCCGTTGACCAGTGATACGCCTTCCAGGTGTTCCGTCACACAAGCTTGGTTAAAGTCAATAATCCGCGACAGGATCCTATTGAGCTTCAACATCTCCGCAAACAAAGCCGAAGCCGGAGCCCCTGTATCGTGAATGAAGTCGGGGTCGAAGTTTGATCTCATATAATTGAATGAGATCTCGTCCATAGGAAGTGGCACGCTGTTATTGGGTGGCATGATTCGCGGAAGTTTGACTGCTGTCGATGACCAAACATCTACCATGGAGATGGACCACCACGTTCGGAGATTCACTTCACGCTCTATCAAATTCATGACTGGCCGATTTGGCAGGTCCAGTGCCAAGGACATGCGACCACCTGTACTGTAGTACATGTTCTCAACGTCGGTCTCGCCATGTGCAGCAGCATATGCCCCGAGCAATATGCAAGCTTGAATTGACTCAGGCGTGATATCGCGTATACTGAATAGCTTCTCGCTTGCTACGCGATAAATATCGCCTCTCGCCTTCGGATCGACTTCAGCAAAGGCTTGGTTGTTCGAGAACCTCGCAGAGAGGGCGAACATTGCAAATAGAACAAGATTGGAAATCCTGCCATTGCTCATATCTTCCATGAACGTTACTCGATGGTACATACAGTGGAATTGGTCGTGTATGTAATCGAAGTAGAGTCCAATCAGCTCATGCCGCAGCTCATTGGACGCAAGAGTGTCATAGGCCAGATCTGATGTTCCGGGTGGAGAAGCCTGGCCCTGGGCCTGGGATTGTTCTTGGCTGCTGCTAGCATCCTGAAGCTTCGCTCTTCGTTTGGCATAGTAGCCGCCTTCTGGTGGGCCTTGGATACAGCGTAGTCCATGGGAAGAACAATACTCGCAGACTGTTGCTAGAGCATCGGGTGGGTAGTTGCATTTGCGTCGGCGAGCCCTGTGCCCTGGTTAGTGGGTATAGGACACTAGTCGTATTGTAGGAACCCTACCGACAGTGTCCACAAGCAGAAGGTTTCCGCATGTCTTGAAGCCTTGATGAAGATATTGGAACTTGGAGGTGATATGCGGAATATTCGCGGAAAACACAACGAGGGAGACGAAGGGAGATATTTTGCCTGACTCGGTCCTGTTCAAGGCCCTGGGTCCAGAACAGGAAAGGGGTCCGCGTCCTTGAGCATCTGAAAATTCCAGTTTAGCGGCGGATTACTGGCGGAAAACTGCCCACGGCCACACGCGGCCAGGTACAGGCACTTGGCAAGCCTCAGCACCGGGTCGAAGCAGCTTTTTTCATTGGGCAATGCGCTCGTGTCGACGCCCCATGCTCTCCCCATGGGCAATTCGAACGATCTTTCCCTGACATTTTCCCCGCAAGTCGATCCAAATTTGCCCTCTAATGGACGTTGCCGAGTTTTAGATGACCACGATCTCGGGCCAGCCCTTTCACCCATGACATGTAAACTACCTCGGTGTTGATGGTAAGCCGTGGATACACATCTATATAGACCGCAGATCCAACCATTGTTGAGTATCGCAACCATTCGGCCAGGCATACTTGCCATCATCGCGACATTCGGTAACATCCCCCGCGAACATCGGACACAATGAACACATCGGAGAAGGTCGACGGCCATGTGGCCGAGCGTGTTGAGTCCGCACCTGGCCAACATGCCGTGGACGACACCAATGTTGCCATCGACAATGAGCACAATATGTCGGTTCGCCAATCGCTACGCGTTTGGTGGAAGGCAATTGTATTCTCCTTCGTCATCTCGCTTTGCGTTGTGATGGAGGGATATGATACCAGCTTGATGAACAAGTTCTTCGCTTTCGACCCTTTCAAGAACAGGTTCGGTGATGAGGTCGACTCGGAAGGCAACAAACTGGTCTCGGCGCGATGGCAAACAATCATCCTAAACGGAACACAGGTATGTTGACTAGACAGTCTAGCAGACGCCTATCTAGATTTCAGTCTGACATAGAATAGGTTGGTTGCATTCTCGGTCTTCTCATCAACGGATATGTTACCGAGTGGATCGGCTACAAGAAGACGATGATCGGGAGTATGATCGTCATGATTGGCGCAATCTTCATCCCATTCTTCTCGACCAGTTTGGAAATGTTCCTTGTAGGAGGTATCATCCAGGGTCTTCCTTGGGGTGTCTTCCAGACTCTTGCCATTTCGTATGCCGCAGATCTGTGCCCAACACACATTCGAGGTATGCAACTTTGTATTCGATAGACAAACAATCACGGGCATAGCTAATCATTTTCTAGGATATTTGACCTCATGGATAAATTTGTGTTGGGTGATAGGCGGTCTCTTCTCGACTGGTGTCCTGACCGGATTGATGAAGAACACCACTCAATGGGGTTATCGTATTCCCTTCGCTCTGCAGTGGATCTGGCCTCTTCCCATCATACTCGCCACTCTTATTGCCCCAGAATCCCCATTGTGGCTTGTTCGTCGAGGACGCGTCGATGAGGCCAAGGCTGCTATTCGCAAGATAGCCACTCCTACCGATGGTGTCGAATTCGACCTCGATGCGCACGTCAATATGATGATTATTACGGATCAGTACGAGAAGCAGGTTGGTGCTGGCAGCAACTACTGGCATTTGTTCCGAGGCTCCGACCTCCACAGGACTGAGGTCTCCGCCATGGCCTTCATCACCCAGGCTCTCTGCGGTGTACCTTTCATGGGCTTCGGTACCCAGTTCATGCGAGGTGTCGGTCTGAGCCAAGATGATTCATTCCACCTCACTGTCGGCCAGGATTGTTTGGGGTTGGTTGGTTGCATTATTGCCTGGTGGATCATGACACGCTTCGGACGCAGGTCAATCTATCTAGTCGGTCTTTCAGCAATCTCGACAGTGCTTCTCATCGTTGGCTTCCTTGGACTTGCACCAGAGACGAACAAGAGTGCCAAACTTGCAGGAGGTATCATGATCATTCTCATGATCTTTTGCTTCCAGGTATGAAATCCGCATCGTGTTACGATTGTGTCTCGCTAATCATAACAGCTGTCGCTGGGCCCAATTTGTTATACATTGGCCGCTGAGATTCCATCCTCGCGTCTTCGTGTTAAGACCGTCGCTCTATCCCGCGCATCTTACAATTCCATCGTCTTCTTCACCAATTGGCTCATGCCCAAGATGGTCGGTGTCAATGAATGGAACTGGGGCGCAAATGGTGGATTCTTGTGGGCCGGAGTCGCAGTGCTCTTCATTGTATGGGGTTACTTCCGTTTGCCAGAGTCAAAAGGTTTCACCTACTCCGAGCTGGATCTCCTCTTCGAGCACAAGGTTTCTTCGCGCAAGTTCACTCGCGACACGGCTGATTCTCTGAAGCCAGCGCTTATCGAGACTGCGGCTCACTACGAAAAGCAGAGTAGCGTTGAGCGAACGGAGTCGCGTGCTTAATTGCCTCATGACTGCATAGTGAAAGCTTGTAGGAGGAGAACATGACTATTTTGTCGTGTAACAATTATATATACAAGAACGACCTGCTTTCCAAAAGCAGGCTGCATCAAGACATGTGCCATACTTGTGTCTGGACTGTTGCGGGAGCAAAGATTGAGTATCCGATAGTGTCACGTACCATGCTAAGCATTATCTCATGGTTTCTGTTTGTCATTCATGCTTCAGACGCCACCTGGCCCGTCCCGGATAAGAAGTATCCTCCATCGGTAATATACACAACACAGCCCAGTATCGTGGAACATCTCATGGTCTCGACATCGGAGGAGATTGGCGTACGAAGGCGCTGGTATTTAGTGCTGCATTGCGCCGGTCGCGATCCGAAATTCATAGCTCTGCCAGGCGTCCTACAATACATCATTGATGCATCATCAGGGATCTGCTAACTATGCATGAGGTACAGCAGTACTACATATACACTATCTTTCTTTCATTACAGATTGTGTTATAATCCTGCCGGCTTAAACTCGCCAGATGTGCCATGGTTAGGCACTTCTCAACGGCACTTGAGATTGACCCGGAATCCGTCAGAGGAACAAAATGGAGGAGGGATCTCGATGATTGCGGGGTTGACCAGTGCCCACACTAGTCATGTTCCACTGCTCAACACGAGCTACACGATCAATAACCGAAGATCTTTGCCATTTTGAACAACCACGAGCACGCGGATGCAAGCATCCGACCCCACAAGCTTTCGGTCTGTGGAGCTTGACTCTCCACAAGACTCTTGTTTTATTGCTTCTCTCTTCTCGCTCTTTTGCATGATCATTCCGCATTCTGCTCGAATCCGTCGCCTCTCTCCTATAGCAGCAGAGCAAAATGGCAACCCGACATGGTCCTGATGCTGATGATAAGGATTTAGAGAAGTATACAGTATGCGAACATCTACTCTTAAATCCTAGGTAGTGATGCTTAATTTGCACTAGGACGATGCGCATGTTGGCGCCCTGGAAGACACATTCGACCCCGTGGCCGTGCGAAAACTCGTCTGGCAGCAAGACAAGCGCATCATCCCACTCGCCGCTGGAATATATCTTCTTTGCTTCCTTGACCGGTCGAACATCGGTAATGCAAAAACTCTCAACGCCAGTGCCGGCGAGTCACTCCTGCAGGAAACACACATGACGAACTATGAATACACCATAGCTCTTATGGTTTTCCTTGTAGCATACGCTGTCTTCGAAGTACCTTCGAATTACTTCCTGAAGCAGCTCAAGCCGAGTCGCTGGATCGCCTTTCTTATGTTCTCCTGGGGCGCATGTACGATTGGTCTCGGAGGTGCAAAGAACTACGCCACGATTACTGCAGTACGGTTCTTGCTCGGCATGTTCGAAGCAGGCCTCTTCCCCGGCTTAGTGTATTATATCTCCTTCTTTTATACTGCGAAGGAGCGGAGTCTCCGGGTCGCCATTATTCTTGCCAGTGCAACACTTGCCGGAGCGTTCGGTGGAGCCATAGCCTACGGAGTTGGGCATATGCACAGTGTGCAAGGCCTCGCATCTTGGAGATGGTTGTTCATCTTGGAGGGCATACCGTCTTGTGTTTCATCTATACTGGTGTGGTGTTTCCTACCAGATTTCCCAGAGGAGGCGTTTTGGCTAACGACCGCGGAACGCGAACTCGCTGTCGCCCGACTTGAGAAAGAAGGCTCGAAAGGCCACGATCCTTCGCTCAACTGGGAGACTACCAAAGCAACATTGCTCGATGGTCGCCTGTGGGTGCACTACATTGTCTACTTTGGCATCTCGGCGCCGTTTAGCTCGCTTTCGCTCTTCACTCCAACGATTACCGCCGGCCTCGGATACGAGAATCTTGAGGCCCAACTTATGACCGTACCACCTTACGCTGTCGCCTACGTTGTCTCGATCATTACTGCTTGGTCATCCGATCACTTCAATGCGCGAGCATTGCACTCCGCAGCTTTATCAACCATCGGCGCAATTGGCTTTCTTGCATCTGCACTGCTTCCAGCAGATGCCTATCACGCTCGATATGGATGTCTCATTGTCGCAGCTAGCGGTGCATTCTCCTGCATCCCACCTCTCCTTGGCTGGCTGAGCAGCAACATACATAGCACCTCTGCCGTCGGCCTTGCCATCGCTTTGAATGTGTCTTGGGGTGCACCGGGCCAGATTGTCGGCGTGTGGATCTACAAGGCCAACGAGAAAGCAAAGGGGTATCCGACCGGGCACTGGACCAATTTCGCAATGTTGATCATGGTAGCAGTCGGCTGCCTAGGCCTGCGATTCTACTATCAGTGGAGGAACAAGCAGATGCGGAAGTTTGGAGGCGATGCTACCGGGATGGCAAGGGAGTTCATTTACTAGCAACTAGCAAGGAAACGCGTTTAAACAAACGACCAGGTATTGCGTCACGTACTTCGTTGCGCGAACTTGCCTTGGGGTGTCTATATTCGTGTTTCACCCGGCTATTTCAGTAGTTCACGGGTTGCAGAAAGTAACACGACTGTAACATCATGTAGGAAACCGTATTGCCTCACGGTAGTAGAGTATGGCGTCTGAAAACCTAAAAAATATATTTCAATGCTTCAGGATGCACGTTCGTGAGATTGGGTGAGTTCTACAAAGGTATGCTTTGCTATATTGGACTTAAAAAGCGCAGGGCAGGGGGGAGTAAAAGCTTTGTCATTTGCAGCGGCTCGCACATCAAGATTGGTGGTTCTAACTCACTATGGTCACCAAAGATTGCTGTACATTTCAAGCTTGTAGCCTGTACCCTAGTCTTGTGGTAAATACTAACGCTGTTAGCTTCGTGACGTCCCCTGGGTGCGACAACCCGCTGCGGGACGTCGTCGACGACGATGTCATCATTAATAACCGCAAGATCAAGACCAGCGTGACTCGCGATAACTTTGATACGGTAGTGGAGGAATACTTTGAGCCTAGGGAGGTGTGCATTGTGGAGCATTAAGCACAAAATGAGTCTAGAGCACCGGGAGAGCTGCAGAATGACGATGAAGCAGTATATATGTCCTAAAATTTACATGACTTTGTCCCGACCAAACTCGCTGCTTCCCCTACGCCTTTCACTGTGGTATCCTCGTGCCCTCCGTTAAAGTCTGTGCGAGATCCGCGATCCAAAGTCGAGTGATTAATCAAAAATGCCCGGATTTTTACGCACAGATCCCTCACGAAGATCATGCTACCTTCCCAGACTCCGCTCCACCAGTTGTCACGGTTGGGTTGCCTCGCCAGTCCACCGCCAATCTCTGTCTCTACTTTCCTCTTCTTCACTTGCGCCGACATGCAGATCACAGGCACGTCTTGCCAACAGCCATACTCCTCGCCATCAAACAACCCATCGTGGATGCTCAAAACCCG
>AJMS01009758.1:0-10358 GCA_000263175.2 Phaeosphaeriaceae sp. UM 1110
GTGATGAAGTTGGACGCCGATCAAGCATGAATTTTGATCTTGAATGGAGTCTTTTTAAAGTTAAGCATTGATAAAGTATGCATGAAGTGAGGAATTCTTTCCTGATATGCCGCAACATAAGGATATCCAGATAGTGGGTCAATAGGCTTCATTTAAAACAACAGTACTGATATTGCTGCGAAGCATGCTACATCCCTTCCTGGGATCAAACATGCGTGAAAGTGGTCGTGTCTGCTACAAATACAAAGCTTCGTCCTCACTAGACACATCTACATCTACTGCTTTCCAAACTCCAAAAAGATGCCAGACAAGCGTCCATTCATCGTTGTTGTTCCTGGGGCTTCTCAGAATCCAGCTCACTATGGCTACCTCAGCCATCTTCTTTTCCAGGCCAGCTTTCCTGTCGTCACGGCACTGCTGCGCGCTGTCAGAGCTACAGACCAGATATCGATCCAGGCCGATGCCGATCACACGCGAAACAAGATGATACTTCCCGTTCTTGACCACGAAGACCGCGACGTGATTCTTCTCATGCATTCGTACAGTAGTACACCAGGTAGCGCCGCTGCAGCTGGACTGGGCAAGGTGGAGCGCACGAGGCAGGGAAAGAACGCCACCGCCGTTATTGGTCAGATTTTCCTCTCTGCGCTTCTACGAAAGGGAGGTGACGATAAGGATATCGTGGGAGCGCTTGGTGGCAATTATCCACCTCACATCCGCCCTGATGTATGTGCATCCTCTCCTCCGGCGCTCTCTTGGTTGCTAATGCTACGTAGCTTTCCGCGAACCTGCTCCGCTGCGACTAGCGCGTAGGTCCACTCTACGAAGACGTCCCCTCTTCTATCCAGACCGTTGTTGCCGACTCGGCGACGGCGCAGGGGATGACATCTTCTACATCCCCTGTCCCGCCAGCATCATTGGCTGGAGTCGAGTTCAGGGGGCATGTGGCGTTCGTTCGGACGGCTGATGGCAGGGCGAATCTGCTCCAGGTGCAGCAGATGTTGCTAGATGCGACAGATGTTGATTGGACAATTAGGGATATCGAGAGCGGGCATAGCCTGCAGCTGTCGAGGCCAGAGCAGATGGTGAAGTTCTTGGTGGACCTTGCGAAGATTTTTGAATCGATATGATGGACTGCTGCAATCTGTGGAAAATGACCGATGGTGCATTGTGCAGGCTACTCGGGCTTACGTTGGAACTGAAAGTCAATTTCGTTTCACAAAGTTTGCGCCGGTCTTGTCAGTAGCTTGATTGGGCCTCAGCTTCGTTTACAGTAGTGAAGTCATTCCATCCTATCGCAATAATTTGTTGGGTGTATGCCTTCCCTTTGATGAATTTCACCGGATCTCCTGCAAGGGCAAACGGACCGTTGAGGTACTTTCTGTCGATCCTTTGGCAGGTGTATAAAGATTGTTCATCGGTGTTCCAGGCTCATACGAGCTCCGAGTATGCTGAGCACGTATCCCTAATTTCCCACCCAAACCGCGACACAGTGTCACTGGGCCGTATTTAACGCGCAGCATTGGGCCCAGTGTAAGAAGACACGCAGCCAAAATGAAGATCGGTGGTTCGACCAGTGCCCACAAAACGTCGCGGACGAAGGCAGCCGAAAAGTTGCCTTCGATGGTGTGCAGCTTGGTAGCGTAGTACAGCCGGGTTATAGAAGCAGCGATGCACCTGGGTTTCAATCAGTCGCGAGTCTCCCGGGTGTTTTGCATCCCACTTACGAGAATCCCAGGGTGAAAATGACGAACAAGTGTAACTTCTTACTCTTCCTCACGTGCAAGGTTCTGACCACACTCAAAGGTAGCATAAGAGTCACGATATCGAGCGCGGCATTACCCGCGCACAAGGCTTGAAGGAGGTCGAAGGTTTTAATTTCGAAGGGCGCCATAGGATCCCAGAGTTTGGAGACAGGTAGACCTTTCGAGAGCAAGAATGCCTTTCTGATTCAGTGTTTGGAATTGTGCCGTTGTGTTACACTTACCATGATAATCGAGAAATCGAACGATATTATGAGTCCAATGAGAACATTCGCAATGATTTGGAATATCTCGAAAATGAAAAGCTTCTTGTAGAAAAAAAGCACTGATATCTTGATGAGTCCCATACACACAATCTGAATCAGTTCGAACATGAATCCGGCTTTCAGGGCAAAGACGACTTGGTCGTAGGCGGGCGTGGACGTGGGGTCGCCTACGCCAGTAAGGGCCGCGATACAAGCCGTCAGGATTGCAGTCCCGTTAGATAGAATCTTTCGAGGTCAGTCAGTGGCTCTGCAGTAGTCTCTTTCATGTTCTCACCAACGCAACTAGAATGCACCAATCGTCCGCGCCGATGGAGATCTTTTGAATTCTCGTGCGACAGTAGAATCTAAGTATCACAGATAGAGTCGCGATCGCTCCAAGGGAAGTCGTGATGGCGATGCATATTTTGGCAACCCTAGTCAACATGATGGAAGTGCGATGTCTGCGTCGTATTCGAGTTCGGGGCTCAAGAAGGATTCGAGGAAGTCATGTTGAAGAGGGCTCGGCATGCGCGGCGGCTACGTCGATTGTCTCATACACAATATCGTATTATGGATTATGATTGGACACGCTGAGCTGTATCTTCTTGGTGCAGTACAACGTCGCACAGATATCGGGGCAATCTTTCAGTTTACGTTGGACCGCGTGCTGAGATGGTGTACTGCGCGAGCTCGTTATTGTATTGTCCAACCTCGTCACCGGAACGGCTAAATGAATGGCGGCAGATTCAATCTTTGGCCGTGTTTGAGCGGGAGGAATCCTCCCGTTGCAATGTAGTCTCGGGGCTTATTCTTTGCAGGTGAGCCAGGGGTAGTGCATGCTGTCAGCCGCAACCACGACCAGACCAGGAAAATTGGCCGTTCCGGCAGTTAGAGTAAAGCAAAATCCGGCGGTGGTGGTATATTCTGTACATTATCTTGTTCTATGTAGATCTCAAAATGACACGTTCATGATTCCGGTTCAGGCGGCATAACCACACTGGAAAGCAATCATGCAGGTAACAATTTACGGAATGAACTTGAAACGTGCGAGGCAAAAGATTCAAAAGTTCAGTTTTGGTCACAAGTATGTACATGCTGGGGACCAAGGACACCGCGTATTTCGCATGCTCAGTGCTCGGCGGGGCTCAAGTAAGCCGGCTAACCACGCGCTCGGGTCAGCACAGGTCTTCACCCTTCTTCGAGCTTCGCCTCCACTTTCCGCTCGATGATTAATTACCACACAATTGATCTTTTCCCAGATCTTGTTTGAAAGATAGCATGATCGACGTTCTAGTTCTGGTCCCGTATCTCAGGCGATTCACATGATATCTGTGCGCATGTCCGACGTGTTTCTGATCATAGGTAGTGCCTAACATATGCTCGCACTAATCTCCTTTGAGTGAGTGTATCTCACGCAGCTCATCACGTTGGGTGATATGCCTTGTATACCTGCAAAGCCCCTTCGATGCTTTGGACCAATCCGAAGAATATGGTGAGACAAAGGATAAGGACCGCTATCCAGAAGGTATACCACTGCACTTTATTTCTCCTATCGAACCAGAACTGTGCAAGCGAGGTGGGTCGTGGTTGATCGAAGAGCTCCTTCAAAGTGATTAGTTCTTCCCGCCAGAATTTGAACTTTTCTGCGAGTCTTTGTTCGCCCATAATGCGACCACAATCCAAGATACCTCGGTCAATGTTCAAACCTGTTTTGGGAGACGTATGTTCGTCTTGTAGCCAGTGACGAGTATTTCTGTCATTGCATGGGAAAAGCAATGCGATGGTGCGAAGTGTCTCTTCAGCGAGGCCAGGTGGGAGAACCGATGTACTGTAATGGGTCAACCAACTTTGCTCTCTAATCTTACTCGTGGCAACAAACCTGGCTTGGTGTTTGAGGAAGCACACATGGTGAAACACGCACAGTGTGGTATCGTTGTCCATGAGTCGAAGATGGTTCGCAAGATTGTTGGTCCACTGGACTCTAATGCCTGCGAACTTTTGGACATTGCGCGCGGTGAAGCCTTCGCTGAACTTTATCCCTGACACCGCCGTGGTGTTCTCCAGGAAATAACTCTTCAAAACAGATTGCAGGCTTTGATGATCCTCGTTCCACCCCACAGGTGCCCAACCCTGTACACTTTGGGAAAGCGACCCGACATCGACCATGGAAACCAGACGACCTACAAGTCTCAAAGAGCCTTCCACCATGAGAAGCTTAGCCTCCTCGGTTCTTCCTTGCGTGTCAAGTTCGAGCAATGTATGGGTTATCTCTTCTCTGGTGCAGCCCTTTCCCATCATGTCTGCGATCGTGATGACGTCTCGATGTGTCCGGACCGTGATACATTCTCCGCGACTATAGGCAATAGCCTTCTTACACTCGGTAGTGTAGAAGCCAAGTGCGGCATCCCAGGACTTTAGTTCGGACCGGCACGCTATGGCAAGATCTCTGTGCCAGATTCCTCTCACAATATCAATCTTCACGTTCTCAGATATTGGGTCTTCGGTAGCGCTGTGATCAATGGTCATGATTCAATTTGAAAGAGTGTACAACGGGTTTCATGTGCTATGGGTGGACCTCGCAGCAAATTGTACATTGTTGAGATCGTGTTGCTGTCCACGCCCATCTCCAAGGCACTAGTGGGCGTGGCTTGCCTGCACTGCCACGATTGACAGCGCACATCAACGAATCAAGTTTTGTTCAAGTGCGGCTGACCCTGCTGAAGGGCGGCTCAGTGCCCAGCCCTGCACGCCCCCAGAACATATGACGTCCGGTGGACGCCTACAGCGACTCAGCTCGAAACCTTACGACTCGACATTCGTGTATAGCTTCGGGCGAGGGCAGCCTGCGCAAGACCGAATCAGAGCTATGGGCACGAAAGGCCTTCATTTCGATCACTTTTATCTTCGACCCAAGTGTTGTGACCGCTTGCGCTGCGTCCAACGTCAATCTCGGTAGACCTGAGCTGATGTCCACCGAAACTTTGTCACGATGGCCGATGATCGATCCAGTACCCTAAGCCCAAGAACGCTCTTCGAGAAGACACGACTTCGCTTACAGGCGCTGCCTAGCTTCCAAGACTCTGTGGACGAGGAGAATCGTGTTGACATTGACTACAGAGCAAACCCGTGGTGGAAGACTCGATATATTTGCTGGGAAGTGAAGGGTAGCATCGCTGAAGAGTACAAGACTCTTGGTCCCAGAATCCGCGAAGCGCTACAAAAAGCTTGTCGGGAATCGAGTCTCGAGGTCTTTGTATGGCCGTATATGGTGGGCAAGTCAATAAAGACTGCCAGACCTGTATTGATCATCGCCAGCGAAGACGAAGCGTCGCGAGAGGAGGCTAAGACTGCCATCGAAACCAGTGGCCTACTCCGAGATCACCGATACTTCAAATTGTGGCTTTTGCGTTACCTTCCAACAGGCCCCATCAATCCAGTAGCGATGGAAGGCCAAGCTCCAGCGCAGCCCTTGAGATCGTTCCAGGTATTCTACGACCCTACGACACCGATTGTCGCTATTGGAATGCCGATATATTTGAGGGGTGAAACCGGGATGCTACGGCTTGCCACCGCGAACGCTGTGCATACTGGCACTGACCTTGGATATTTGACTGCTGCTCATGCATTCTCGGACAAAGAGAGTGCTGCGCCTTCAACTACCGAACCACAATCTAGCTTTGATTTTCCTTGGGACACAGACAGCGAAAGCGAGGGTAGTGACATCTCTTGTCCCGAAATCTCTGTGTACAGTGGCACTTCTCCTGAAGCCACGGGAACAGATTCCACATTGGCTTCGATGTCACGATCAGATGGGTCCAGCACCGATCATGATACCAAAGCTCAGGATGACCTGAATAAGCTGATTGATGTGACTTCAGCAGCTCAAGCCTCGACAGCGACTTCATCGACAGCCCTACCTGCTGAGGCCGAGCTCGAGTTGCTGGGATTAGCCACAGTATCGAGCGATGAGTTTGACATCGCTATCATTGTCGTGACCAATCTCATGGCACGGGCAGTTCTCGAGCGCTTTAAGAATAATGGGCGAGCTGTCCAAGAAAGCGTGTGCATATCAGAAGTTCGTTGCGTCGAAGCGACAGCCATGACTTGCCGAGGCCCGATTCGGGGTCGCGTCATGGACCTTCCACTATTCATGTGTCCGAGGCAAAACAGTCTGGTTCAGACGTTGTTCATGTTCAAGCACGATGATAAGATTATGAAGGGTGACTGCGGTAGCCTGATTGTGGATCATGACACCAGGGAAGTCTATGGCCATATTGTGGCCGGTTCACTCCGCCGTGGTGCTGCTCTCCTGATGCCTGCTACACCTGTCTTCGAGAGACTTGAGAGCCAAGGAAAGTGGAAGCTTTTGACCTTGGGCAATGGCGATACTTCATTGGAGGAGGTCACATCATATACGGGCACTGGCTTTCTCAGCCACAACGTAGAACCTGTAGTAATTACAGGCCTATCACCAGACACTGAATGGCAGGACATGATGGCATGGGGAGAAGACCCGGAACCTCACAGTCAATCCATGATTTGGGATTTTATGAGATCGGAACCAATGGACATCATAACACCGGCGGATAATGACCAAACAGCTCACCAGCATGATGCTTCGACAGCATTTTTTCCAAATGGAACTTCAATCCCGCACTACATGATGTCGATACCTCCTTCCACTATGGAAAGCCAGTCATCTCGGGGAAGTGTTGCTTGGTCTCTCGATAGTCCCACATATGGTATGACAGCTCCGTCTTCCCTCGGAGATATCGATGAAATGGATCAATTCGAACACTTGTCGATCAAGAATGACACCGAAAATTCCCCAACATTCTCTGAATATGCTCCATTCTCGAGCGCAGATCCTATTATCAGCACTCCAACCTCACGTGCTCGATCGCGTCGCCCTGTGACCATACCCTCACCCGTTCCCGACGACTTTGGCTGGGTCAGTTACAAGCCGGACATGAATACGAATCGACTGGTCCCCACGACTACCGAGAGCATACAGGGACGCAGGTTTCGTGGCCGTAAGAAAGGGCTTACCGCTGCTCAACGAAGCAATGCTGCGTTGATGAGAATTGTTGGAGCATGCTCCAACTGTCAAAAGCGCAAAGAAAAATGCGATCCTGGCACCCCTTGTAAAGCTTGCTTGGAACATTACAAAGCCGATCTAGTGCATTACCCGTGTCGTGACCGTCCTTTTTCTGATCTACTCGACGCATTCCATAACAAAGGTCTCGTCTGGCATCCAAGACCTGCATCGCTCATCGGACTCGATGAAGTCTTAGATGTGAATCGCAGCACGAACGTTTACTATATTCCGGTCACCATTGGTTTTGGCTCTAGTTTAAGACTGGCAGTTCATGGTCTAGAACTCGGAGAATCCAACGTCTTTCACACCCATAGCGTTTATGCTTGGCCTCCAGGCGCCAGCGACTACAACAAGCTCAGACAAGCCGTTCTTCCTGCTATATTGACACTGGATACTGAAAAGACCCTGCAAAACCTACTTGATGAGCACCTCACGTCACTGGTCATGAAGGACTTTCGCCAATTCCCGCTTTACGTTTCGCCGTTGAGAGTTCTTCGCGAAGTATATGTATTCTTTCGCTCTCTTACATATGGCTCAGATGCGTTCCAACTCATTCTGAAAGCACTAAAGCTTCTTGTCTTAGTGCATATCAGCGGCGATGTCACAATGTCCGAGCCGATCACGGATGCAGGACTGGAGCTTCTCATTCGAACAACGACGGATCTTCCTCAATCCCCCCAGCTATTCTCACCATGTTTTATTCGAGCCCAGGTCGGTTCAACTTTGGGTGTGTTGGGAACGCATTGGATGGAAGAAGTGCTTTCGTCCCTAGAAGTACTTCTTCTGACAAGAGATCCTGATGACTGGCCGACAGTACTAGCGACACTACTGGTCGTTCTTATGACAGTCGAGTCAGTCCAATACCACGCAGCGAAGAAGCCTTACCACGAAAGCAATGACCCCTCAGGGCCGCAGGACCTGCATCGCAACTTTGATGACATGTTTCGCGGACCTGTGAAGACCATTCTTGCATTCTATATCACTTGCTTTGGTGGTTGCCATGCACGCCTCAGGCCGGACTGGATTGGCGAGCATGAGTCAGCGCACGGCTCAGCGTCATCGGCTGGGGAAACCTTTATCTCAAGTATTCGCAGTGCGATCCGACGTGTGGAACAGGACGGTTACCTCTGGAAGAAGGTCAACGATCGAGAATGGGGTGGCAAGGATTTGAATTTCTTCTTTGATCAATTCATTGCGCACCTCTTGGTAGCAAAAATGCTATAGACGCGATAATCCTCACTTAGTCATTCTACTCCGCCATCTAAGGTTTACATTTGTTGCACGTCGCGTGAACCTGTTGAAGGTGTTCAGAAGTCTCGTCATCATCCTTGTCTCTAAACATGGAGGCGCAAAAAGTGTTGGTGGATGGAGGACGGTGAAGTCAAGCTGATGAGTTGATGGAAGCGCTTGGCATGTAAGCCACCTATCATCTCCGTACAATCATGTCCGAAGCTAGTAGCAGGCCTCAGAAATTCTCGAAGTGTACGGAACGACAAATTGAGCAGTATCATTGAGTCCATAGACGGTAACAAAGACATTGAGCGAATGCCGTGGCTTTGTCCCCGGGCGGAAGACCTTGTGTGGTAGGTGCGACACCTAGGATCTCCGCCCACCACGTGCAACGCTTTACGGGATGCGCTTGAAATTCTTGATGCGTACGGAATGTCAAATTAAATAATATACTGCCGTCCGTGGGCAAGAACAGAGATATGGAAAGATTGCCGGGGGGGGGTTTCCACCCTATAGGCGGAAAGCCGTGAATGGTACGCGCAGCGCCTAGAATCCCCGCACACCACACGGAAAGCTTTAGAACATTCCGTAATTTTCTTCAACACGTACGGAATACTGAGGCGACCAGAATCCTGCAGTCCGTAATCGGTAGCATACATGTTGGGGAAATGACGGTGCTTTTCCTCCCCGTGGGTGAAGCTGAGGGCCTCGCGTAGCACGCGTCGCACCTAGAACCTCCGCCCATATGCGCAAGGCTGTGACGGATCCCCGCAAGGCTGCTACAGGTGTACGGAATGCGATATCGAACCCAAAGTTTGTCATCCGTAGGCGATACAAGCGTCGTCGGAAGAGTGACGGCGATCTTTTCCCTCATGTGCGAAGTGCTTTGAGTGGCACGCACAGCACCAATAGTCTCCGCCCGCTATGCGCAAGGCTTTGACGGGTCCCACGAAATCTCTCTAGATGGGCGAAATATCAAATTCATCTCAAATTCGCTTTGTCAGCACGAGTAGCGTTGTTGAGCGAGTGACGGGGATTTTTTTTCTGGTGGAGAGGTATTGGCCCATGTCATGTGCCGCACCAATGACCAATACCTCCGTAATACGACGTCTGGGCGTGTTGCATATCCCGCAACAATGTTCGATGTATTCGGAATGGTATTTCGATGGTAGCCTCTCAGTCCGTAAGTTATGTGAGTGTTGTTGAGAGGTCAATAGTGCTTTATGTCGAGATTTGGGTACCTGCTAGCAAACGGCGTGTCCGACATCTGCATCGTCTGCCCACCGTCCTTGAAGCTATCGTGCGCCTCACAAATTCCACGATGCTATCGTGTCTATATCAGCAGTCGATATGTTATTGGACTATTGTGGGGTGAACATGCGGCAGAATTGTGCCTGTGGCGGACCTTTGACGTGGACGTTCAATTAGGTCGCGGCAGAGACAGTGCCTTGTAGCACTACAACAACGCTCGGTACATGTCTCTGGAAGGCATAGTGTATATGCACTCATGTTTCTATGTCGAAGAGCGCATTACGACTGTCAAACAAGCTGTGGGTGTGCGACGGAGGTTTTGAGGAGAGGAAAGGGTTGTGTAAGGAACACTTCGGCTACTTCGGTCGAGTCCGGCATCAGACTACTGCAGCCTCCTACACATCCCGTCAACACACCCATTGTGCTCGGAATATCAGACTTACACCCCGAGATTTCAATTTGAACAGCGAGTGTACTGTTGTTCGGCGCGAGACGGGATTTTGAGTGAAAGTCATACTTTGGCTAGCTACGCTCATCTTCCGCACCAAAGCTCTAATGTGCCCTGGACTTTTCGTAAAAATCTAGAATTTGCGGAGTACCTAGTTTATACCCCAGGAGCTTGATCCGAAGAATAGGTATGCTGTGGTTGATGAAAGACATTCCGTGGTGCTGCGCATGGGCGACGTCTAGTGCAAGACCCAGCGATTCGCACGCGTCGCGCGCCGCCAACTATAATACAGCCACATCACGACCGCATCACAGATCCCACAT
>AJMS01009757.1:0-10353 GCA_000263175.2 Phaeosphaeriaceae sp. UM 1110
TACGATGCACCAGTAGGTCATACATCGTTGGGTTTTCGGGGAGAGCGGATATCTTCTGGTCCTTGTACTCGTTGATCAGTCGCGTAAGAGGTTCGTGCTGGGTGTCGCGAAATGTCTGAAGGCGGTCTTCGCTCGAGTCCTTGCGCGGATTCTTTTCGACAGCAATGATGAGAGCGGTTGCAACAAGGATCTTCGATACAGAGGCCACATGATATATATAGTCTCCGTTTGTCGTGGTGTGCTGTGTCACCAGATCATCGTCGGTCACTATTGTCCTAACCTGATGCTCTGAGGAGCCTTTCTTGATCTGTCTACGGACAGAAATTGTAGCTGTCTTTGTGCCACATTGCCTTAGTATATCCTTCATGTCCTCTTCCAGCTCGCTGTCGAAAATGGGCATCGTAGTCGGTGCGTGAACGTCTTGAGAGGCAGTTGCCTGTTGGTGTGACTGTTAGCATAGGTCATAATAGCGCTTTCGACAATTCACTAGGCACCGATTCGAATGCTCAAGTACGCACTTTTTGATGCAACTTATGGCGCAGCTTCTTCATGTCCGTCGACACTTAGTGCTTTCGAGAAAGGGCTCTAAAGGTCTCTTTGGCAGGACGCAGGAGTTCATCAGCTCTGAAACAGGAGCACAAAGACAATGATTGATGCAATAGAGGCGTTGAAGAGACGCAAGGGTTTGTATTGGTTTTCAGATGACTGTTTTGTGTTTGCTGAAGGGACAAGTCCTTGTGAATGAACTGACAATGACAGGAGCGATCAAATGGGAGACAAGTGCGACGGAGAACAAAGAACACACCACGAGATGCGCACTGTGGCTGAAGGGCAGACGAGACGGCGTGTCGCCCATGTACCGTGTCCGCAGCGGGAGCCCTGATTCAAGTTTAGCCCGACAGTCGATGGTATGACCGCCATGCCTGGCTCCGCGTCTGCGAAGACGATGATGGCCATCGACCTTCTATGATGGCGATCGCGTAGGATGTTAATGTCATTCAATGTTGCCAATCTCCAGTTGTCACAATAGAAGGGTCTGTAATACTGAGTGCTCGTTGCACATCGGTTGGCACCTGAAGCTAGGGATGACTTGTATGGTACGCTAAGCATTAGTGAGCATTCCTGAGGCACGGGGTCGTCTCAACCTCGCCTTCATTGCCGTGCTGCGGAGGCTGTACACTCTGATGATGACAGCAGGCCGTTCTCTTCTGGCCTCATGCCCGGTGCTCAACAGGGCCTTCTGCTATTATATTGCACTCGATCACTCTATTGGCCTCGTTAAGGCAACCTCGAGACGGAATCCACGCCAGATATGAATTAGTCTGGCTCACCCGCTACGACAACAGCCCATTCGCGTCAATTGCAGCGTCTTGCTGTGAGCTGTGGTGTCATCATTTTTGTCACCTTAGGGTGGTGGAATACAGAAGGATTTCAATACAGCGTACACGACTCAAGGTCACAAGAGGATACCAGCGACGCGTTACCTTACATATTCAGTCGCTAACGCACCTTCAGATCACAATTCGGTATATCTGGACGTAGCCAACCAGGTACTATTAAGAATCGACACCACTACGTTACAAAGCGATAAACACTTGCGAAGAGGCTCCTCTTCTCGAAACATACGTAGGCACCACACGACGAGCACGAAGCAATAACTCAATGTAGCTTATAATGAGGAACGAAAAATAAGGCACGACTATGGGTCTATCCTCACTCCAGCTCACGAGCACGATACGAGTTACATCATACACGTTATCACATAATGGAAAGCGTACTTATTCTGGAGCATTCTGGAATTGAAGGCAACTATGGACGTTTGTTGAGACGGGTTGGTTGACGATCTGTGCACTCCGTTTTGATCGTTCATGCACGATCGGGTCGGTACGAAAGGCACCGGGCCGTGCGAGATTTGCCCTGCAAAAAGCACTGTTCACCGGCAAATCACCAATCGACACGTCAATGTCACAAGCAAAGCGAGCGCATATAGGAAGGGGACTGGTATCCCAACGACACGATCGCTTCATTCCCTTTTACATCTCCTAGCGGCAATGTCTGGTGCTGTGGCCCCATCTACAACGAAAGCGCGGGTAGACCGCTTCACCCTCGACGACGACCGTCCTTTCGATTCCTACATTGCGAAATACGAGGCTGAGAAGAAGCGGAACAACAACGCTGCTCTATTTGGAGAGCAGCATGAACAGGACACCACAAAGTCTGACAAGAAGAAGAAGACGCCGAAGCGCAAAAAGTCTCGCGTGAGTCAGCAATCAATGCGACATTGATTTCTTAACAGTTCTTAGTGCATCGTGTCATAAGAATTCCGGTCCCACGACATAGACCCTCCTGTTTCCATCCAGCAATCACGCTGCTTTTTGAAAAGAAGACATTATCGTCAACGGGGCTGTTGCCATTTGGTAAGGAGTATGAACAGGCACATTTTGGCGCAACTGAATGCCGACTAGTGCATTGGCCAAACATCGTTCCGAGAAGATTTCGTCAGCTACATCGCGCATGCAATAGCCAATCGTTGCCTCTATTGACAAGCCCCCACCTCAGAGCTATTGACAGACATGAGTGCATCCATCATGAGAAATCCGCGAAGCGTGCTTGCGACTTTCCTGGCTTCATTTTTGTTTTTGTTTTGTTTTTTTGGCAAGTAGCAGCAGGATCATATCCTGTTGATACAATTCCATCAAATTCTGTTGTCAGCTCCACTTATTGTGTGGCTCCTGTAACCGTTAAGGTTCATGGCTGCAGCTGATAGATATTTCTTTGGTAGAGGAAGCGTCATGGGATGGAACGTACACAGCCAATGCCGGTCTTGAACCAGATCTATTGGCTCGGCAATTGTATAAGCTCTTCTCGTCTGCGTGGCAAGCTCAACTCAATAGCTGTAGAAGAGATAAAGCGACTCTACACCTGGCCTGTCTTATTATTCTTGAATCCATCATCTTATCACTCGATGCATGTAAATATAGGTGTTGAGTACTTCAGCTAGTCTTCAAAAGCTTCGATAGTGATTAGTCAGGTATGCAGCCTTTTCAACGATGAGTGCATACTAAGGCTAGCATACGGATCGAAGAGATGATTTTAGATGTTAGGATCTTATAGTAGGATGTCAGATACACTCGGATTAGATCGTAAGAGTTGTTTGAATTTTGGGCTGTCTAGGACAAGATCAGTAGAGAGAGTATCATTATCTGATTTGTCCGCATCACTCTGTGCATCAAGTAAACCCCAAAAGCAATACAACATCTATGCTGCTATCTACTCATTACTATCACTATGTCTTACTCAGTTCGGCTCCACCTAATGATTCCAGGCGGGCCCTGTTATTTGGGTCAAGCTCAGGTTTGAGTTTTCTACCGCCACCATATTGTAGGCGCCAACTTCTACTCTCCTCATTGATCTCAACATCTTTCTCTGACGTTTCAACTCGCACAGGTGAGGCGTTGTTGTCGAATCTCCGAATACTCATCTGTGAGAAGTCGCCAGACACCTTCTGTATAGACTCATCGCTGAGATGACCTCCAAGTTGCTTGATATGATCACCGAACCCACGATTCTTACCATGAATCGTCTTCTGACTGGTCGAAACCAGGAATTGCACGGCATCATCGCCTGTAGCGTGGTTGTCAATTATACTTGCGTCGTCCTTCAAGTGTTGATCTACTCTGTTGCAGATATCTCGACATTGCTGGGCAGTTGCCAATTCTTCTCGTAATCTACCAAGAGTCTTGATCTCATCTTGAGTTATCGTTGCGTCTGATTTCGACAAAATTTGGTCGAATATGTCTTGCATGTGTCTTTCCAATTTTTCAACTGTTTGTCCCATACTAATCCTGCACTGTCTCAGGCCATCACTCGTGATTCTTCCAGGTATAGCATCAGTATCCCGAGCACTGTTGGGTGTGAGGGTTGGCTGAAGCTCGTCGATGAGCTTGGAGAACTGTGCGCAGACTAAGAGACATTTTTTCGTGCTTGAGCGCTCGTCTTTGATGCGTTGCAGATCTGAAGCTTCGGATCCCGCTACGGCACGCGCAACCAGATCCTCCAGCCTTTCGTCAATCGTTTCGAGGCGTGCCTCGAGGTCGTTGGTGGCAGTTTTGATCAAATCCCTGTATTCTTCGAGCTTTTCCAAGGTAACAGATGATCTGCGACTAAATAGAAGCCAGTGGTCAGCGTCGTCATAGGCTATATGAAAGGATGACTCACGTCTGGACTTCTATGAGTGCAATGGTGATTGTCGATTTATACCCGGCCAATGAATCCTTAAACTCATCGATATTGTCCCCCATGTACCTCAGCTTCGCCCAGTCTCGAAAGCTCTGCTTATCAGCCCCAGATCGGGAGCAGCACTTTTCGAGCTCTTGCAAGAACTCGGTGCAAGCGCGACCACATCGTCTTAGTGGAAGATCAAGTACAGAAAGTGTGTCATCTGAATCCGTCTTCACAGTGTCGGTCAAAGATTCTAAGACAACAATGAGAGTCTCGAGCTCGTCGACAAGATCACGGACGCGTTTGGTATGAGCCTTGTAGCTTTTTATCGTTGCATGGAGCGTGAGACATGATTTGTGGGCAAAGATTACTATTGCTAATAGTCCTGAAGCAAGACTTATTGCCTCTGCCATAGTAAGAATGTACGTGTGTGCAATTAACGCAATGACTTTGTCGACGCCTTGAGGAACTCAGCCCGGGATAAGTGCGTTCGTCCACGAAGTGATGACATGTTTAGGTGGGTAAGCTTCGCTACTGATTGGTCGTTGTCAGCGGCTAAATGAGGGGCAGCGCGGCTGCCGATTAGGCAGCAGTTGTTGCTGCAGTTCCGACAGCGCTAATCAAACCGGCGCTTACCTTCGTTTCAGTTGCCTCGAATGTTGGCCCCGTTCTGAGGTCTCTTCCAGTCTCGGCCCTTCAAGCTGCGTTGTAGACATTTATCGCAAGGACTCGATTACTGCGTCTCCTGAATTCGTTGATCTCTGCGGTACAACGCCAAGAAACAATCAGGCTTCCCGTTCGCTTAGCCCAATCCAAGCAACGAACCGGCGGGGTTGACTTACGTAGGTGACCATTAGCAAATACCCGCTGTTGTATGTTTTTTGTTTTTTGTTTTTCTAGTCACTGCTGCCCTTGATGGAGTCCGAAGAAATGTTGGGACTGTAATTGTGAAACGTTGTGGGAACGCGTATACTCTCTGATCTGGTCGACCGTGCAGAGATTCAAATCAGAGTACGTGAGGTCAACATCGCAAAGTAAATTGCATAATGCTACACAATCTTTCTTCACCGCTTTGAATCTCCTCTACTCACAGCTCGATGTGGCCACGAAGATGTGAGAGCGAGATGTTCGATGACTACACCACAGTTGAGGTGTCGTCCACAAGCCTGTGTCGACTCGAGGGCTGTCAATCTAGACAGCTCGTCTATAGGCGCTCTCGGCTACCTAAAGGTGGTGTCTAGTACTCAGACTTCTTTTTTGCATATTCTCGGCGATACTTCAGCGACCAGAGGCGAAGTCGTGGTGCAGTAATGCATGGGAGATCTGTCAGGCACCTGTACGAGGGTGCCGGTAATTGATGATTTACCGCTCTCCACACAATCTCATACAGAGCTACCAGGATTATCATAGCATAATCTGAAAGAAGGAAAGAAATATCCATGGGCAGTCTTGATGTACGTCAAACGCGATTTATGAATCTTCTATAGTGTTATAGGATACTTCAGGGGTCCGGGCAGTATCATCAAAATTCAGATGATGACTGGTGCGCTGCATCACAAGATACCAGCTCCATCATGATCCTTGTACGGAAAAGCAATATTTTCGAGTCGACGGGGTATTTCTGATCTTGTTCACACCCTTGAGACGATAATAATTGATGGCTGATACGGGCACGCCTCAGTACATTGTTTTCCCTTATTAGTAGCAATCGAAGCGAGGAGATATTGCCGCCGTCATCGAATCCGTCGCAGGGTAACATCTTCATTATCTCTATATGTGAATCTGACCATATCATTGCACATGTCAGTGATCAATGACCAGTCATTCGTAAAGTGGGATAATACCTGATTTCCGGCACCACCTCAAGGATGACCTTTTGAAGCCCCCGTCATCTTACGACAAATGTTGTACTCTTGAGGCATGTTCCTTGAATCATGACCAGACCAATATTCCAACTCTGAGGTGCTAAGACAGGAAGGTGTTATGAATGTAGTGGGTCAGCTATACTAAAGCGGGGTAAAGCGCAACGGATTTGACCCGCGAGCGTGACTCAGTGGATGCCTCACCACAACATCTGTATACAAAAGCTTGGCTGCGTATGCCCAGGAACAAATAGCGCGTACCTTGTGTTTCCCATATTCCAAGCACAACATAACGTCGATATTTCATACGTGGACGATGACACAAGCACCCCAAACACCCGCTGGCCACCAGCATGACGATGCATATGATCAGAACTGGCTGCGTGTGGACGACACACATGAGGTATACTACGAGCAATACGGCAAAAAGGATGGAAAGCCCGGTAGGTGGTCTCCCATTGATCTTTCGATACATCTACTCATATGTCCTAGTAATCTTTCTCCACGGCGGTCCAGGCGGCCATACCAGCAAAGCCAACACGCAATTCTTCTCGCCTCAACACTACCGTGTTGTCCTACTTGACCAGCGTGGCTCCGGAAAGTCCCGCCCACATGCCTCCACCAAGGACAACACAACCTGGCACCTGGTCTCCGACATTGAAGCACTCCGGAAGCACCTCCAGATCCCCAAATGGCACATAGTCTTCGGCGGATCCTGGGGCTCCACCTTATCTCTAGCCTACGCGCAAACCCATCCCGAGAGCGTACGAAGCCTCGTCCTCCGAGGCATATTCACGGTCCGCGCCATCGAGCTGGCATGGAACTTCCGAGATGGCGGATCAAACATGCTTTTCCCTGATGCGCACGAAGAATTCGTAAACTTCATTCCCGAGAACGAACGCGACGACATAGCCGCCGCGTACCACCGGCGCATCATGTCTGATGACACGAGCATCAGCCACCCCGCAGCAATTGCATGGAACAAGTTCGAGATCATGTTGAGCACTTTGTATCCCAACACCGAGGGACTGGAGAAGCTGGAGGATCCCGTGTATTTGCTTCCGCATGCGAGGATGGAGGCGCACTATTTCAGAAACAAGGCGTTCTTGGAGGAGGGGCAGTTGACGAAGAAGGAGAATGTGGATAAGATTAGACATATTCCGACGTCGATTGTGCAGGGGAGGTATGATGTTGTGTGTCCGCCGGCGAGTGCGTGGGCGCTGCATAAGGCGTTTGCGGAGTCGAAATTGTATTGGATTGCTGACGCGGGGCATGCTGCGACGGTGAGTTATTTTGAGGAAATTTGGCGTAGGAATGTTTGCTAACATGGTTTAGGAACCTGGAACGAAGCAGAAACTGATCGAGATTTGTGATGAGTATGCCAATCTTTCGATTTAGCTTGAAGCAGATGATGGCAGAGTGTATGGATGAAACGAGTCGGTGGTTCCCAGGCTGCTTTGTAAAAGATCACATAGCTCTTCCGAGACCATTGACTCAATTTCTTTCATTCAAGGCTAAGTCCAGCATGTAGCCATTGCCTATAAACTTGTGATGTGTGTATATATGTCGAAAAGTCTCATGTGATCTAGTAGCTCGGACGACTCCCCAGTTTCATTCATGACGATTGTCTGCAGAATCATCGTCACTGTCAGAAGACTCTTCATCACTGTCCGTTTTCCTCTTCCTCTTCGTTCCTTGTCGACGCTCTCCATTTGGTTCATCATCGAAAGGAAACAAGTACGTCCCGAGCCGTTCACCTCTTGCGTTCCATACGCCATTTACCCAACCATGCTTCTTCAACGAGCACCCTTCACAAAGTGAATTCTTGGTCGAGGGACTATTATCAAAATCATGGACTGAAACTCTCAAGCTCGCAAGTCTCTCCTGGAAATGCCGATGTTGCTGCATTTGTTGCGGATCGTCCCAGCTCGTGAAGATATATATCGGCTGTCCAAGAGTGCTAACAGCGTCATCAAACCGGCCACCAGGCGCCACGAACATGGCAGCTGGCTCGTCAAACTCTGACCGGGAGTGTAGCCGTGCAAGCCGCACTTCGTGGCCATCATACAGTCCACGTACTACTGCAGCCATCATCCTGAGCACGGTAGATACCGCAGGATATGCGGTCGGGGAGGACGCATCGCGATCAAAATCGAGACTGCGTTGCATCATGTTCGCTAGACGAGACCTAGGCCACCTGCCTCGCAGCTGATGAATGAGAGCCTCGGCAGCATCTTGCTCTGCTTCACCTAGTATGCTGCCTAATTCTTGATCTTGCGAGTCCATCATCGGGTATGTGCGTCGAAGTACTTGTGTCTCGCGTATTGTCAAATGGACACGTTCGTGGGGCAACAACACGAAGATCCAGCCCTTGGTTTCGATACCTTGCAGAGTAATCTTGGGTGATCTGAAACGACAATGATCGAAGAAGTACTGCCCTATATCGGAGTGTGGCGCGCGTATGAGGTATTCACCAGCCTCGATATAAGCTTGGATGGTGTGCCCGAGTATGCTTTCGCAATTGTGAAGAATCTCACCGTTCATCAAGATGAGAGCAAGGAGAATTGCGGATAAGCTGTATTTGCCTGCGAAAACAAGGGGCGAGGTGTCGCTAGTGTCAAGGCGTGATGAGAATTTCAAGGCATTCGCAAGGATTGCTACCCTGTCCTTCTCCTCTTTGATCGACCTAGTGCACACATCAACGAGGACCGAATTTGTTGTGGTTGGGAAGGCGTCTGAGGCAATGGTATTGAACAGTTTGTATCTCTTCGCTTTTCGCAAGATTTCGTTCGATGGCCATCGTCGTATATCAGGCTGTGCTAAGCAAAACGCTGTGACACTGGCTCGGAATTGTGACACGCGTACCTGGAGCTCGCCACGTATGTTTCCAAAAGAATAGACCTGATGTGTGCGAAGGTGTGAAGAGTGAGGGATGAGCAGAACCATTCTGTAAGATGCCAGGTGATCTTCTTGGAATATCCAAGCTCGTGACCATCGCGGGTCACTCAGAATCCGTAGGATGAGCATCTGAACTTGTGCAATGTCCACGTTCGACCGGAGCATATTATTACCATTTGATTCCTCGCTGTCGACAAACAGTGTGCCCATCAACAACCTTGCTAACGTGTCCACTTCGTCTTGGAGCATTAACGGTGTTGTTAAGAGCCCTACTGCTAGTCGCGCATCCTCGTAGACCAGGTCCATAACCTGCACGCCGAGCTCTTTATCACGAGGATCATCGCCTGGGCGCTGGTAAATACATTCAGTGTCGATCCATATCTTCGTAAGTTTACGACTTTGGGCCAAAAGAATTACTCTGTCCATGTAACGATCCGGGAACGAGCTAACGTGAGACTCGCATCCAGGCCTTTTGATATAATACCGAAAGGACTCTCTGCTCCCGCAGCCGTATGGAATACGGTCAGCAAGGTCCACCCATTTCCAAGACACTGCGAGATAGTCTGGCCCTTCTTCATCGTCCTCGCTCTCCTCAACTATGGGTATCGTCAAGATAGGCCTTGGTCCACGCCTCTGCACACGTCGGCCTTCTTCATCGTATGTAGTCGATCGTATACTGCGTTCCTCACCTAACGAGGCTAAGTCAGGAACCTTGGAGATGTCGAGGAAGCGCAGTCTTCCTGCCCATTTGACAGACTCATCGCGATCTGATTGGTGTCGTTGAATATCGACTAATTGCTCTCGCAGGGCTGTGACATCATTGTCGAATATCTGTCCAAAGGTCTTGTTGAGGTCATTCTCCATCTTCGAAAAAGAAGAGCAGGTTTGGCATGATATAGAAGTTTCGAAGGTCGAGTGCTGAAGCGATGTGTGCGTGTGCAGTCAAGAAACGCGGTCAGCTTCATTTCCAGACGCGTCAGCACGTGCAACAAAATCAAGACCCGCAATCCTCTTTCAGAATTTACGGAACATACCTTTCAACAAGACACGAATGATGATCCAATGCTATGCCTTTACGGAACACTTTCCCGATTGATGACCATTGCAATATCAGCCTGGAAAGCAGTTGCATGGACGAATGACAGGCCACGTGCCCATTGACATGCCTCGGCAGCCGAAGTAGCGCCTTGGCTGGTCGCATTCACATGTTTCCCCGGATTCCTGCATCATCATTGTCACGAGCCTCCGAGAACGCCTTCAAATACCCCAGACACAAGCCTCACTCCTCATTTCATCCCCGAATCGTTTTGCCAGTTGACTGTATCTCTGTTCATATCTATACACCTCCAATCTCGAGTTTACGTAGTTTCCA
>AJMS01009756.1:0-10353 GCA_000263175.2 Phaeosphaeriaceae sp. UM 1110
GAAGCGCCCCTAGATGTCAACCACACATCTGTACAGCAACCACAGCCTCAACATCCTCAGCCTGTCGCAGTAGAACGTCCATATGACACAACGGCTGCGGCAGCTGACCCATATATCCCGCCCCCGACTTCACCATCACCACGACCATATATGGATGAAGCTGCCGACGAGCCTTCGGACTTCGAATGGCGAAACCTCAAGAAGCTGGCTGTGCTTGTTCTGAGCTCCCTTGTGTGGAAGAACAAACACGTGCAGGATCAGATTCGGCCCGTGGGAGGCATTGAGGCGGTGCTCAACTGTTGTTCTTTTGACGAGCACAACCCATACATTCGAGAGCACGCTATCATGTGTCTGCGATTCTTAATGGAGGGTAATAAGGAAAACCAGGATCGCATCCGCGCATTGGAACGTCATACTCAGGAGAAGTCTAAAGCATCCGCTTCAGAGCCCGCTGCTGCGCCTACTACCCTTGGCAAGGCTCCCGTCAATGTTCGCGTTCCAGACGAAGTTCTAGATCAGCAAGGCTACGAGACTTATATGGACAACAAGGGTCAGGTCATGCTACGGAAGCGTCAGCCGCAAGCACAACAAGTACCTTCGCAAAATACTGGAAAGGGCAAAGGCAAGGCTGACATCGGCATGAGGGATCCGAAGGCGCTTGAAGACTTAGTTCAACAAGTCATGAGAGATTTACCTCGAGTACAAGGTCTTCGAGGTGGAGAAGAAAGGGCCATCGAAACGGAAGAGGCCCTCAAGAAGCTTGATCGAGCCTTTGATGGCAGTGGCAGCTCAAAGGGCTAGAGACGTACCTGCGTGAAAAGGCTCAAAATGCTCCTGCTCTCTCACGCTTAAAAGTTGGATGAGAGAAGCCAAGACAGGGAAGTCAAGATTCAACATTAATGGTACCAAGCAAAAAGAACATGCCTTGGATTCTACATTACAGCCCCGATGATGCTAGTATTCGGATGCACTACCGACAGAATCAGATCCATACCGGCGATGCGTCTCGCTCGAACTGCAAAAACGACGCCGAAGCCGTGTCTCTGGCACTAGTTATTCAAGTTCAGCAAGAACATCGCTACCATACCTTCCATCCTTACCAGTCTCCTTCAGCCACCAGTAATCCTTCTCTGGTCGACTCCAGAATGGGCAACACGGATGATCCTGCGGGGACTGCGGCGGCACCCTAGCATCTCCGTTATGCGCTCGAATCACAATCATCTCTACCATGGCTCTCGACAACACGACTAGGGTGAACTTATCATTCGGGGCAACTTCTTCGCACAAGTCGCTATCTTCAGCATTGAGCCATGACCTGTAGTGTTCCAATGCAGCTTGGACGTGAGGATTTGCTCGCTCCTCTGCTGAAAGAGGCTTGAATGAGGAAGGAATCTCGCGCAGATGGTGGCGGTAGTATCTGGCAGCGCGCTCATCAATTGTCACGGGCTTGAGCGTGGTTTGGGCCAGCCGGCTCGTCAATTCCTTCATTTTACCGGCTGGGCCATCGGCATCGACGATGAAGGAGCCCATGGAGCCGATGAGGTCATCGAAAGGTGACATGTTGAGGTTGTGTCTGGTTATGGTTGACTACATTACCATGGAGAGTCAATGCGCCATGGGTGTAATATTAAGCTGCCGACCTTCGTGAACGCTGGCCGTGGCTGTACATTGTGCATGCACGCCGGGTTGTCACTCGCGGTCGCGTTCAAGACGATATCTCATCTGCAACTATGTGCACTCACAATGTCAAGTCGAATTCAATCGAGTCATTCAATCGAGTCAAATTTTGAAAGCCCACATTGTTGAACCACGACCTGACCTGTCAATATGACACCTCATAACACATCCTCCATGTGTCTCATGCAATGCATTTGATCTGAACTTCATGCGCTCAATTGTCTTATACTATGCTTTCTACATCCTTCTAGGAATTATATTCTATCCCCCCTCCCCAACTCCTCATCTCTCCATACTTACCTTTCTTGCAAATACCTCTCCCACCCCCCAAACGTTACTCCATCCTTACTATCTACCTACTGCCTCCATTCTTCTTCATTCCCGCGTCCCTTGACCGCATTCCTCCTCCCCACCCCAGCGCCCTGATGCGGCACCGTCGTGTCACTAGCCCCATAGTAGCCATCATATCCCATGTGCGGGACTTCGATGGCTTGAGGTCTACTAGACGAAATCCGTTGCTGCTGTTGGGGCTGTGGTCCGGGGCCCAGGGTGCGAGGATCAAGTGGAGCAGCAGAAGAAGGACCAAAATATCCATCATATCCCATTTGGGGAACTTCGATTGCGTGAGGTCTGCTAGATGAAGTTGCCTGCTGTGGTTTGGGTCCGGAATGTTTGCGGTCTCTACGAGTGAATGCATATGGACTCGGCTTTTCGAAGCGAGATGAACCGAGGGGAGACACGCTGCGGTGGGATGGGTAGCGGGTGATGGAGATATGGGAGGTTGCGGGTTGATCGTGGATGGTCGATACAGTGCGGCAAGTGGAGGGGTGGGAGGTTGTTGGCCTACCATTGCCAGGTGGACCTGCATAGTGAGATGGACCTGCGTAGTCTGAGCAATGGTTGTTAGGCTTATGAGCTGGAGGCTGCTGTTGTGAGGTGGCTGAATGATGAGTAGAGGTAGGACACTTTCCTGCATCAGCGGCTGAGCGCTTCGATGATTTGAACCAAAATGGCATGGCGATATGCTTATTGTCTGAAGTTACGTTTGTTTGACAAGTAGCTGTTTTGTGAATGTTGAAATGTGCTATGATGTATTTGTCCCTTGTAGCTTGGGATGAACATCAACATATACACATCATAATTGCTGTTCAAAAGTGATAATGTTCGTACACAATGATAATTTACTTCAACAAAGTCATTGTCTGCGCTGTGAGCAATCAATGCGTTCGACGACAATAAGGATATTGTGTAGCAGAAGATGACTCACGAGTGAGTCTTCTGCTGCGTAGGTGAATAGCACATTGTGTGACGCAGATTTGTATGGAGCTAATGGGTTAATGCATATCACAAGTGCTTCAAGCCGCAGGATATCGCATGATAGAAGACATGTAGCTCCTCGGAGTAATTCCACGAATATTTCGAAGGCGAACATGGATTCCAACTTACAACCCATATCGAGTGAATGTGTTTTCAGTAATATGTATTGGTACAGAGCATCGACGCTCATGCTATAAACTCTAAGTATGGGTATCAAGAACCATCAAAACGCTCGCGGTGGCCTCTTCGGCCACCTCGGCGACGGCAACGGTGGCGCAAACTTCTTTGACTCGTCATCGTAAATGTGGTTCTCTTCAGGTACGGATATGACCTGCTGCCTGTTGAAGATATACTCTGCTGTAGGATTCCTTGTCGGACTGCTCCTCCTTGAGCCACTCGAATTACTGCTTTCTGTCTCCCAGTCTAGTGTTGGTAGTACACCGACGTCTTTCAGATTTCTTGGGGTAGCTAGCGGGTCTGCTGTTGAGCCTGAGGTTACTGGCCGTGATACTGGGACCTCGACGAAGCGGTTGAAGATGTTCTCCGGAGGTTGTGGGTCGAAGACTGGCTTCGCAACATTAGGTGGAAAGTGCGAGGATGAGTGTGTGCGGCGATGGTTGGATGCCCGATCAAGACCATAAGTTGCGAGGGGACGGCAATATGGCTCTGAAGACTTTTCCGTTAGAGGTGTGATAGATGCATGTGATGATCGTGATGAAGTCGAGTCGAAGACAGGTGGTTTGCGACCCAGCGCTCTTTGCACATAGGGATATGCGCGGCACCTATGTGCAACAGGTTCTGGCACAATGGTTCCGGCAAGAACCTTGACGATGAAGGGGTGTAGACATGGGAGACATGCGGTGATAACGGCGAGATTTTGTGCGATTTGCTGGCAGAGTACAGCGGGCCAGGAGTTGTAGCTGAAGTCGAATAGTGGCGAGCGGTTCCAAAAGTAGAGCTGTGCAGCTACAGCGGCTACGACGCTGGAAAGTGTCAGTGCCTCAAAATTAAGACTGAAGTTCTCAATGCATACCCCAAGCGTGCCAAAAAGACCAGCGACACTGAAACTCGTCTGGCCGCGGACAGTCTGACGTTCCATACGATCAAAGGTATGACGACAAGGATGATTTCGACGACGATGTTCGTGATGCCAATGTAGTTTACGAAGGTGACCACGTCATAGCATTTGGTGTTGTGAATGAATTGCCATGGTTTTGGCAAGCTGCAAGCAAACGCAGTCACGAGCACACCAGATACCATCCAGAAGGCAGTGAAGGCGGCGAAGCCGAGCGCGGCATATTTGGGTACACGTCCAGGTAGAACCTTCCTGATGACAAGACAAACTGAGATGCGACTACATCCCATGTTGGCGATGTACAGCATGCACGCAGCATACTCAGCCTGCTCATGTTAGTTGCATTCGGCATGCCTATGACTTGCACTGACCTTTTGATACACGAGTATTTGTTCAGCCGACAGATCAGAGACGTGTTGACCCAGGACTCGAATAGACTCGATAGATACCGCCACTGTTTGACCGAAACTGAAGAGCTGTGGTCGTGAGCCTGGTGTATGGTACGCTTGACTAAGAAATCGCTACTTACAGCTGCCAGAGCGATGAAAAGATCGTCCAGTCCAAGTCGTCTTCTCTTTGACTTTATAGAAAGCTTCATCGCAAACCGAGCGATAAGTGTACAAACAACCACTGCCATTAGTATCCACGACACGATGTTCAACATCGTCCCACGGTCTGTCATTTGCGCGGACTTCCGTCTCACCAGAGACTGTATCTCGATGGCGACCATGTTGACTAGATTGAACTAACGAGAGGACGAGATCAAACTGTCTGTCTGTGAGGTTTCATCAAGTCGTGATCGAGCCACAGGCGGCAGCATCGAGGATCACACTCGCGAGGGCATCGCCCGGTTTTCATCTTAAAGGTATCTACGAGGATCAGCAACGCAGAAAGCGTGCATCGTTCAGAACAGGGTTTATGGGCCCCAAGTGATGCGCGGATCCCGGACTACCAGCCTGCAAGTCGCAAGTTGGTGTGGCGCGCTGTGGATAGAAACATGATCGACAGCTGCGTCGGATTTCGAAGGAGCACGCTGATTGGCCCATAGTCCCCGAGCCATGGTACACAGCACGAGCCTTCAGTCATAAGCCCCGATGGGACAGTACTGTTTCGTCGAAGATCCATGTTTTGTTGCTGCACCATGTTATATTTGGTCAGGCTTATATTGTTAATGGTTACGTAGTAATGTTGGCTATGGTCGCTGTCGGGAGGTGCGCGAACTTTGGAACATTCGGTGCGTCGATTGCTAAACACCCAGTTCCCACTAGACCCAACTTACCCCGCCAGATGCCTGCAGACAGTAATTGCAGAACGGAAGAAGAAGAAGAACAAGATCATCAGTTCGAGGCTGTTTTCAGGTCGCCTTCATCAAATAGCAAGGTATGACACAAGCTGCAAGGTGCTCAAGGTCTTCCTTAGCGCTCAGGATACAGTCGTTACGCATTGTAATCTGTGCCGGTGCATTTCTGGGTAATTGCGCATGAGATGAATGGTTACTGAAGCTGAGTCGCCGACATGTCGTGGGTTTGACCATGGTAGCAACACAGCTGGATGCATGCTTAGGCCCAACACGGAAGCCTAGAATTGACGGTAGGACAATGAGGTATCATGACATTCCGTCTCCTTTCGAGACTATCACCGTTTGTTGTACAAGTCGTGCTGCGGATACTGAAATGAATATCGCGCAGAAGCTGAGGAGAGTGCCAACGCCGTCCGCTGCCGGAACCAGGCCAGCGGTATATGCAAGCCAACCAAACAAACACCCCCCATCTTAACCATTTTCGTCCGAACATTAGAAGCGCGCGCTAGAAAGGGTACGTATGCGAAGAAACAATTTTCTATGCAGCGACGGCCATGCCACTGCCCCCACTTGGAGAGATGCCTCCAGCATCGGGCGGTGGTGGAGGGGCGTCGAGCCTCGTGTTGTCGGCCATCATGCGGTTGAAACCGATAGAGACTCCTTCAATGACAGCCAGCAGGATCGCACACGATATCGCGCCGTTGCGCATTGAACGGTATCCTCCTCGTACGGCGAGCGACCCTCCGGTGAAGAAGCCAGCGATGATGGCGTTCCACGGGTCCTCCTTCTTTCTTATTCCTTTGACAGCGCAGTCGTATGTATTGAAAAGACCTCCCCAGACGCCAAAGTTGCCGCCCAGTACAGGTGCGCGGGCCTTGATAGCTGTGATAGCGCCGATTCTTCGCTCGCCGTATGGGGAGTTGCGGAACTGGGAATTTGGTCAGACTCGTCGCAGGGCTGGTTTGCGGGCACATACGCCTTTCACACCGTGCCACACAGCACCGCCGACTGCCTATTGTATGGTCAGTATAAGAGCGCCACGGTGTGGGGCCAGAATAACGTACACCCATAGCAAAGGCGCCACCGAAATCATTGAGAATGACCCAAGGGCATGGATCGCGAGAATGATCCATCGTGGTGTATGTAGTAGGCTCGGATCGGATTTGCGATGGGACGGGAGGGCGATGTGTTCGCAAGTATGAACGCTCAATGTGCGGGTATGTGGTCGACAAGTGACGATGATGCAGTCTGCGGTTCAACTTTTTCGCGCTCGGGCCCGGCGAAACTTCGGGGATGGGGACAGACTTCCTTCACCACCACCACCACAACTACTCACGCCACCATCATCGTAACTACAACAAAAATAGTCTTGCAAAGCTCGTACGCATGCTAGAAAAATACACATGCCGACAGTCATCATCCAGGAATCTGTTGGTCGGGTCCAAGCCACCTTGATGGCGATTGATCTAATGGACTTTCACCTGGCGTGGAGCGATGTAGTCCTTGCAAGCTGAGTTCATAATGGTTGATCTGTTCGTGCATCAGGTAACACACAGTCGCAAGGTCGATTCCAAGGTCCTGACGGGACTGGAGGTTCGATGCCTTGTAATCGCAGGCCTTCAAGGGTCTCATACCTGCAACATTCTCTACACTTGCCATCTCCTTTCCAACTCTCCCCCGTGTTCGAATCATGTTTCCTAGACTTGTATCATTCCAATGCTATCCTTCTTTTTGGGCTGGGCCGGACTATCCAATCCAGCTTCAACTGCAACACGTCTTCACTTCACCTTCACCGCGTCTTCGAAGCCGCTGCCACTCCGCCCTTTGGCTCGGCTAATGCTTGGCGCCTGTTTTTGCCTCTACTACTATCGGTATCTCATGTCACAATAATCTCTCACACCTGTTCCACCTTGTTTTCTCCACGTCCCTCGCATGACTGCCAACGACGACCGCGCCTCCAACATGGTCGGGAGCACCCGCAGTAGCAGCGCGCGCACAGTACCCATGACTTCAAGCGCAGCGATGACTCCGCCCGACTCAGCCCACGGCACAGAGCGAGATGGTGTATCGCGACGAAGCGAGGGTCTCGAGCCTTTGCATATCAGCAACGGCAAAGCTACTGGTGAGCACAGTATACTTGAATCGTGATTTGTGATCATCTGCTGACACATGAGTAGCTCCGCCGGAGCGCTCTCAGAGTGAAATAGACGCTCTTGGGTTGCACGTGAAGCAAGCTATCTCGACCATCAGCCAACTCGAAGGCCTTGGCCTGGCGTCCCAGAAGATTCCCCTGCCTAGGATTGTTGTGCTTGGTTAGTACTTTCTGCACATCTTCCAGAATTAAATCAGGCCCTGTCACACATGTCGCTAACACTGTTAGGTGAGCAATCCACCGGCAAGTCCTCGGTGATCGAATCAATCTCAGGTATTCAGACTCCGCGGGCTACTGGGACTTGCACGCGCTGCCCATTGTTCATCAAGCTCGAGGAGGCACCTGCTCCACAGAAGTGGACTGCCCATGTCACATTGCGTCGGAGCTTTCACTTCGACGGCAGGAAAGGCCCTGGTCAACGACAATTTCCAGGATGGTACAAGCTGCCAGAGACGCAGGAGGTGGAGTTCATGAAGATCTACAATGAGGTAAATGGATGGTACACAACGCGAACAGAAGCTCTCGCTGACCAAGTGAACCCTCATTTATAGGCTGATTTAGAGATAATGATTGCTCGCGCTCAACTAGCAACCGTGAGTCCTCTGGTCGACTATCAGGAGTTCCGGAAGCAGGACATCAGCCATCTGGCCGATAGTCATCGGTGTTCATTCTCGCCAAACATCGTTTGCATCTACATCAGCTGCGTCGGCCTGCCAGCATTGAGCTTCTACGACCTGCCTGGTATCATTGGTCAAGCCGAGAACCCAGACGATGTCAATTTCGTGCGAAATCTTGTCACGGAATACGTGAAAGACCCTGAGAGCCTCGTACTCGTTACCTGCTCGATGGAGAACGACATTGCCAATTCCACAGCTGGAGGTATATCGCGAAAGCTCAAGGCCACCAACCGATGCATCGGTATGTCAATTTGTAGACGTCCTAAAGCTCTACTAACTGCCCTACAGGCGTACTCACCAAGCCCGATCGTTGCCATGAGATCAGTTGCGCTGAAGTCCTTAGCGACGTCTTCGAGAATAAGCGATTTGCCTTCGGACACGGCTATTTCGTCGTCCGTAACCTGGATCAACAACAACTCACCCAAGGACTGACACGCGACGAGGCGAGAGCCCTAGAGCAAGACTTCTTCAGTAACCATGGAGTGTTTGCGACGAGATTCTCCAACTACAGCCACCGATTTGGTACGAGCAATCTCCAGACGTTCCTTTCCCACAAACTGGCGGAGCAGATCACAAAGAAGTTGCCAGTCATCGAAGAAGAAATGAACGCACGTCTGCAGTCCATCGAGGAGGAGATCAAACAATATCCCGAACCGCCTTCGCATAACGCCGTACGAATCGTGTTTGACACTGTCCTGCAATTTACGGAGAATGTGCGACTTGAGCTTGAGGGCGACTACCCGCACAACGGATGGCGCACCAAATGGATGGCTCTCCAGAGTGCGCTCTTCGAATCTTTCACCAGCCTCAAGCCTACGATGGTCACCGCTGGAAGCCGTGATGTAGGCCTGTACAAAGCTTCTCTTGGCTCAGCAACACAGGCAATTCTCGTTCCTGACGACGAAGATGATGGTTGTAACTCCGAAAACGACGTACGCATGTCGGAGGAGCCCGAGACGCCAACAAAGAAGCGCAAGATTGAAGGAACGCCTGTGACATCTTCGCCGCTCAAGACCAGTGGCGCTAAGCCGGTTGAGAAGAACGCTATCACTCTGCCTGACTTCACCAAGCACCATGTCAAGTTCAACCTGGACGAGGTGTCGCAGCATGTCGAGACGACGTCCAACGCCAAGATCCCAGGGCGAATTGAGCCTAAGGTTGTTGAGGCGATGATGCTTGAGCCTTTGCAGCATTGGCAGCTGTCTATCGATGCTTTCTTCACTAAGCTTGAAGAAGTCTTGACGCTGCGCATGAAGGAGCTTTTTGATACCTACTTTACACGTTGGGCGGGTACAGGCCTCTACAGCGCTGCTTGGAAGATTGTCGAGGAAATGCTGAGCGCGAACCTTCATGTGCAGCGGTTCACAATGGCAGGCGACAGCCTCGGTGACGAGAGCGTCGTTCACCTGTTCCAGAAGGACATTTTCAACCGCGAGAAAGCCATCGTCCTCGAGACATATCGCCAAGCACGTTTCAAGGCCCGTCTCATCACTTACAAGAAAGAGCGTACTGCGAAGACTGGCAAGCACGTGACTCCTAACGAGTTGACGAAGCTTCTCAAGGACCCAAACTTGACGCATCTCCTCCATGAAGAGCCCTACTTGAACGAGATGGACGCTGTTGCAGAGGTGTCTACCTACTACATGATCGCTGCCCGTCGTCTCCACGATGCAGTCTGTATGCGCGTGCAGAGCAAGTTCTTCAAGCAGCTTCGCACACAGCTTCGCGATGAGATGGAGGGAAGCCTAGGTATCCACGACGAGCACAATGGTAAGTTCCTAGTATCGTTGCTAAATCTTCGTCATATCTAACATATCCCCTAGGTCGTCAGAACGCCATCGACCTCCTAACCGAAGACTCTGAACGAGAGCAGCGTCGTCGCATGCTGGTCACTCAGCGTCATTCCCTCCTGCAGGGCCAGAAAATTCTTCTCGAGCTCAAGCAGAAGAAGTATGGTGACGACGGAGGGTCTCAGTTCTCTGACGAAACCGTCGATGATGGTGATGTTGGCGGAACCTTTGATTTGTCCAAACCGCAGCCAGAGGAGATGGACGAGGTCTAGCTCATTGTGTGGAGCATGATCAAAGTAGAGACGACTGATGTCTGAGAGAAGAGGGTAGATGAGTTGCATGCGAACGCGGTGGAAAGGAGGAAG
>AJMS01009755.1:0-10347 GCA_000263175.2 Phaeosphaeriaceae sp. UM 1110
GACAAGGACGCAAAGAAGCTTGAGAAAGAGCACGAAAAAGAAGCAAAGAAGCTTGAGAAGGAACGCGAGAAGGAAGAGCACAAACTTGAAAAGGAGCGAGAAAAGGAGGCGCGCCGCCACTCCAAGGAGCTGGAGAAAGAGAGCAGCACCCCAGAGAAGAAGCATGGTATCCTCGGCTTCCTCCACCGTGACAAGTCAAAGAAGGAGAAGCGATCTTCTGCAGACTCGTCGCCACGTCAGTCAGGTGAGGTTCGCCGCTCCGTCGACAATACGCGTCATTCAAAGGAGCACGCTGCGGGTGGTGCTGCCTTGGGAGCTGGCGCTGGAGCCGCTGCTGGAGCCGCTGCGTATGATGATGACAGCAGCAACCCCGACAGCCCACGCTGGAAGGGTAAGAATAAGCTCCACAAGGACCCTCCCAAGGGCCACCCTGCCCGCGAGGCCATGGAGCATCATGAGATGGGCGAAATGCAGGGCAAGCATGAACATATGGGCGTTGATGGACCTATTGGCAATCCCAACGCTATCAGTGGAATGCAGTAAGTCTTTCACATCCTGAATCTACTGCCTCATATCTAACACAATCTACAGCCAAACCCAACACAACATGTACGGCGCCGAGCCCGCGTCCGAGGCCCTTGGACAAGACCACAACAAGATCACTGAGCCGCACACTGGCTTGCCGATGAACGTTGGCCGCTTTGGCGACGGCCATGGCGGAACAGATGCCAACCCAACTGTTCACGGACACCATGAGGGAGCTGGCGCGCAAGCAGTTGACTGGAATGCCGTGAATAAGGCAAATACTCCCTACTAAGCTCCCTACTAAGCTGAATGAGTCTGAAGTCGAAAAGGTAGTGAATAGTGCGGACTTTTGAAGTTGGCTATCTGGTTTTCATGTTGGAGGTATGGAGTGTGGGATACCATGGTGCGATGCAATACGATGATGACTATGTAATGAGTAATATATGAATTATGATTTCCTCTTACACCAATTGTCCAGTGCATCGTGGAGTTCTCTAAGTCTACACATTTCTCCTGATGACATTTATTCGCACCGCTGCTATATTGACTCTTACCCATACTATACAATATTTTCGACGTGCGACACGAATCTGAACTCTTGTAAAATCGGCTCATTCCATTCCCAACGCATATTCGCAAGTAAATCCATTCCGAATAATCAAAGTAATGGATCAAGTCACACCATTTGTAGAACTCGCATCTCACAATCCACTTTACATTACTACCTCCAATTCAGCAATTTCTCTCCTCTAAAAGAGTCCTCCAAGTCCACTTCACCAACACATCTCAAAACCTCCTGCACCTTTACTGCCTACAACATCGCCAACCCCACCACTCCCGCAACAACACCCGCACCCACCATCTTCACCTCCTTCGCTCCAGCCGCTCCCGTGCTCTCCGGCACGTCCGATCCCGACGCACTCGCCGCCGACCCGGTGGGGCTCATCGACGCCGTAGACGCCGAGGCATTGTGGCTCGCAGACGGCATGGCGGAGGTAGCGTTTGCAGGGACGTTGGATGGCACGTTTTCGCGGACATAGGACTGTACGCGGGCCGCGGCGTCATCGTAGAAGGACTTTACACCGCTGGGGAGCTGGGTGTACCATGCGGGTGGGGAGGTGAAGATTGTGAAGTCGTCGAGGGCGGTTACGGCTGCGGGGATGGATTGCTATTTACATTGTTAGTATGAATAGGAGAAGGTGAAGATGGGATAGAATAGGGTGTATGGGGATTGGGTTGGTAGACGAACAGTAGCGGTGGCTGCGAATTCCCTTAGCTCAGGAATGACAGATGTGGCGGCGTTGAGGTACGAGGTGTCGGTTGCGAGGGATGCGAATTCGGCTTGGATGGAGGGGAGGTTGGAGGAGATCCAGGCGTCGGCCTAGTAACACACCCATTAGCATTTTGTCTGAAAGTATAGAGTTCAATTGAGGTAGAGGCGTGTGGACATACCTGGTCAGGACTCAGCGTCTGCAACGCCTGCGGATAATCCGTAATGACCAAAAAGTCCGCAGCAACACCCGCGCTGAGCGCAGCAGCTGTGAAAATGGTGTTTTTGATATACATGTTGGTATCAAGTTACAACAAATGTCGTTTTGTAGCGAGAGTGTGTTGTACGGAGGTAGAGCAATCCGACTCGACTTTGCAAGACATCTCCGATCCTAAGTACCTTTATGCCGTATTGGTCGCCTTACACTACATCTACTGCCTAGAGGACGGTCGCTCCACATCCTGGACTATCCAAGCCCATAGTGCCGTTTTCCGAGTCGGATCGGATCCACATGCGCTCGCCTAAGAGGGAGTGATTCAGCCTGACTGGTCCCGACAATGCCGCACCAGTTAAGGCAAATTTATGACGTCGGTAGAGCGCCAAGAGTCGGACGCAGGTCTCCAGCCAAGCTTGAGGATGTGAGTTCATTTTAGATCAGGTGATGCAGGGTGCGTGACGTATCTTGGCACCGAGGAGGCAAGTCAAGCTTTGTGGATGTATCCTCTTTTAGAATATCTACATGCGCCGAATTCGTCTCCAAAAGTTCTTCGCAAATCGTCTCGTCAAATCGTTCGCGCCGTGAAGATTGTGGTAAAACGCCGTTTCATGCATGCTTTCGAAGTCGTGGACAGATTCATAACGCCGTTCCTTTTTGCCCAATTCCGTACGCCCTCTAATACGAGTCATGCTCATTTCCTACCGATCCTCTTCTCGTACGCGGTCCATGCAGCCCTCTTGTACCGCTCCGCCTCCGCTTTCCGATCGGAGGCCCGCACAATGCCTCGTCCCACAATGATGATGTCGCAGCCTTGCTCGAAGATAAGCTTGTGAGGCGTGTTGTACTGCTGGCCAAGGTCGTCGCCCAACTTCGCTCCTTCTTGACCTGGCGGAGGCAGCTGGCAGCCTGGAGTCATGGTGATGAAGTTGTCGTCAGGCTCGGTGTTCAAGCTGCGCTGTGCGATGAAGCCCATGACAAAGTCGCGGTTGTTGCGCGCAATGTCGACAGTCTGCTTCTGGTACTCTGGCGTCATGAGGTGTCCCGCTGAGCTCATCTCGGCAAGCAGTAGCAGTCCGCGTAGAAACGGGACCTCACCAAGACGCAGCAGCTCAGTCGCCATGTCGAGGTTGAAGACATCGTCGGTCAGGGTACCCGGCTCTGGACGAGGCGAGATGCTTTCTGTGCGCATAGAGAGGGTAGTTGTGACGCTGACGACGCTGTGTTTGCGGTCGGTGGCCTTGATGCTCAGGCGCCGCTCCTCGTTGTCGATTTCGATGGGCGACTCTATGGCAGACTCGCCGTGCGGCTCTTCGTCGTCATCGTCGTCAATACCGTTGGTCTGCAGTGTACGTGGCAATGCTGAGATCTCAGTGTGGACGGCTGTGTTGTATTTGGCAATGGTGGCCTCGGCAGCTTTCTCAAGCGCGGTCACAATGGCAGGGCCAGGAAGGACATGTGCGTTAGTGATCTCGGCCCACAGGGCGATGCGGTGGTGGCCCAATGTGTACTGCTTCTGTACCGTCTCTGTAATACCAAATTAGACATACTCGATCAGATCGTAGCACTGTACTCGGCGGAAGCGTACCACCAATGTCTGCGAATTTGCGGTCCTCGAAGATGAGGAAGCGCTTGCGCTGAGCAATCTCACGCAGCGCCTGGGCGGTCCTGTCTGTCCAGTCGGTGACAATGTCGCAGTGTGTCTTGAGCAGGCAGATGGAGTCGCCCGCATCCTCGGCAATCTGCAGCAGCTCAGCGGACGTCTCCACGTCGGCAGAGAGGCAGAGATTGGACTGCTTCACTGCGATCAAGCTGAGCAGGTATGCAGCAAGAGGGCCGGTGGTGGGCAAGCCCGAACGCGCCCGGTAGGTGCTGGTGAGGGTCGGGTGCGAGGCCATGATGCGGTATTCTCGTTGTTGATGTTGACGTCGGAAGTTTTATGCTGTGGGACGCTGGTCTAGACGCGCAACTGGGTGCACTCGGCCCTACGGCGCTGGGCGAGCTGGAGAAGTGCGGCGGTGAAAATGAGTCGCTCGACGCGGGGGATGATAGGAGGGGCAGGTGTCAGCAGAGGGAAGGAGCGAAGGATCGCGATAGGCAGGTGCGAGGGAAGTGTGTCGGAAGGAGCGACAGGCAGTGCGGACAGGCAGCGACAGCCAATATCTATCTCTCGACGATACACGAAACCGCCCGGAGCCACACGTCCTCTTCTCTTCCTTGCACACCAAAACGCGTTGGAGGCACAAAATTGCGGCGGCCGCTAGCCTGCAGATCCCGCCGTAGCCTGTATGCAGCAACTCTGCATTCCACCCAAACCGGCCGGATATGCAGCCTCGACCCTCATTGCCGTCCAATTACGCCCCCATCTTTTGGCTGCACCCTCGCTTCACGCCTCCGTCCTGCGCCCAGCCCACCTAGATTCTGTGCAACCAGCCGCATTCGTGTAGCCTCGCCAGCGGCCTCTACCGGTCAGATGACGACGACACGTCGCTCGCTGCTTGACAGCATTGCCTCGACACCTGGCACTCGCTGTGAAGTCTCTCCCTCGAGCACTTCTTGACCGCTGTGTCTTCTCCCATCAATCCACACGGCATATTCGGAAGGGATTTTCCCGGTGCATGCATGCCCTTCTCTCCTGCCAATATCCCTCCCGTCTTTCAAGCCACGCTGAGGCTCCGATTGCTGCACTGTCGGATGTGCCCACTGCTCCTCGGATCTTGCAGATACCACCACCATGCACGTATGGTTCCTTTTCGCCGTCCGCGCCGCGCTGCACCTGCGGTTCTGGTCGTTTGTTAAAGAGTATGTGACTGCTCGCGCAGCTTTCTCATTCGCCGCCCTCCGCGGACATAGTGGGGAATCGTACGACTTCCACTTTAGGGTTCGCGACCACCGAGACCAGCATATCAAATACGGACGGCAATATCTGGAAGCGGACGCAGTCCTGTGGGGTATCTAGGGTACATGCGGGACAAGGCGCTGCCCAGCGGCCAGGAACCGATGCTTGCTTCTTCCGAGCCCAAGCAATTAATATATGCAGGCCAGCGTTTGGCTCACTTCTCTATTTTGTGATATCGGCCACTTAGATTTCGGAAGCCAGCCCGTCAAGTGCAACCACCAGCGGTCAACAGCATATCATTCGTTGCATTTGGACGAGCCGGTGAGATTGTCGCGGAGATGGAGCCGAATCGCTCTGATATCACATCCGTCTCATGCTTGTGGTGTATGAAGCGGGATGCCTCGTCCAGGTTGTGTATCAGTATCCCGTCATTGTCATATGCTTCTGTCTCCCAAGCTCGATGCCCGATCTATAGATCCCCAAGCTGAGGCCTTTGCGTTTGTTCTTGACTTCTCTGCATCTCATGCTGTCAACGTTTGCGATTGGCCTGCTCATGAACGCCATAGGATAACTCAATACATCTTCGTATCGAACTGTGGTGAAGATTTGAGTGGGATGCCTACGAAAATCTAGTATCCTCGCACCGGGAAACGACTGCACCGCGTAGACAGTCTCACTGTTCAAGAGCCTATCGATCGGAGTGGCAGACCATATGCTTAGCTAATGGAACATGTTGTCAACTCATCGCATGTGCGGAACACAAAGGCGACTCGATGTCGCAGCCTTCGAAATGCCTTCAATATATCAATGATACTTACCGCATGTTGGCGCATATTGGCGAACACTACAAGGGTACTTGATAGACGACGGGTTGGTTTGTCTGTCCTTTGATAGGGTATGCAACCACTTGTAGAACAACAGGAAGCTGTACATTTCGTTTATCAATCTGTCGAAGCCTACCCGCCGCTGTCAATTTCGCTCATATGTGCCCACATGCGGTAGACATGTGTGGTGAGAGAAGCAGCGTTGCTATATTCGACAGCACAATGCGAGAACTTGTTGGGAATGAGCAGCAGCACGACAACGCAATCTGTGAAAATCAACGGTCACCTAGGATCGACTCCAAGTTCGTGTTCCGCTGCGGACGATTCCTCTCTCACCTTCACCTTGAGACATCCGACACGGGACCCTCGACACATAAGTACCCCGCCTTCGATCCCAACGAACTGCTTTCCTGGTCACCCCGACATCTGTTCTTTTCTCTCTGATTGCTCCCCTGGAACACCACGACCACAATGCCTCCCAAGAAGGATGCCACTGCCGAGAGCACTGGTCAGCTCATTCCTGGCTTCGAGAACAAAGAGACCAAGCTGATCGCTGCCGCTTTTTTGAGCTCGATTGGTCCCGACAAGGTAAGCTGGAGTACTTCGATATTGCGCACCGCGACGTGCGATATGTGATCTTTAGCTGACGCACCTTCAGTACGATTACGACCTGATGGCCAGTCTCACTAGCAACACCGCGGGCTCTCTCAAGAAGATGTGGCCTCCCGTCAAGAAGAAGGCCATCGAGGCATACCCTTCCTTCGCCAACTTCCTGGGTAACAGCGGCGCTAACATCGCTTCGGGTGAAGGCAAGGCAGCCACCCCAAAGGCTAAAGGTGGAGGTCGCAAGCGCAAGGCCGACGCCGAGATCAACGGCGAGAACGATGTCAAGTCCGCTGAGACCAAGTCCGCCACCATCGAGAAGAGTGACAGTGCCGGCGACAAGTCTGACACCAAGGTCAAGGCCGGGGGCAAGAAGGCTGCTCCCGCGAAAAAGCCAAACAAGAGGGCCAAGAAGGAGGTCAAGGCTGAGCTCAAGTCCGAGGAGGACAGCGCCGATGGAGGCGATGGTCTTGGTATGTTCAAGTTTCGCGAAGGTGTATTGAGGTGGTTACATTGTGCTGACGAACGTGTAGGCACGGCAGAAGAGAACGATGAGGTCTAGGAACTCCGTGGGCCAGGATGGAGGAGGTACTGCTCTGGCGTACATGGCTGAATGGCGGAGTCCTATTCTTTCGTCGATTTCTTGCGTCCGCGACTGTTACGCTGCTCAATGGCATCGCATACTTGCTCACAGCGTGTATGTTGCTGTTCACCAGCATCATCTCATGGCTTCGGATACTGGGCATGACATCCTGGAAATGGCGTTGATCAGGCACCATGGCTTGACATGATCATCACGAGATATCAAAATGCATCTCGAATATTCTACTTCTACTATCCTTGTTCATAAATGCTTACGTGACGTGTCGTGCTTTCCGGAACGCGATATCGCGAACTCACATGATCGGATCGCGGAAAGCGCAGCTGCCGACTTTGCGCGGACGTTTTCCGCGCTCACGATGCACTTACAAACACTCGAACTGCATGTCGGATTCTCCGCAGCGATGGCGACATTTCTGTTCCCTTCTTTCCTTCTCGACATGTATATAGTGCGTTGCGAGGCATTGTTGCCAGGATCATGAAAATATCGCGACAACTCGTACAGTTCACAGCTGCATTCTTCACCATCCAACGACCGGCTTCGGCGGATCATATCACGAGCAACACAAGCTTCAACCCGTTGCGCGGAATACAGCAATTTCGTCTGTCTTCATACGCTGGCAACATGACGCGGCTGGCTCCAGTTATCTCGTTATCCCATGGAGGCGGACCGATGCCTCTCCTGGGCGATCCTAGCCACCGTGAAATCACGAAATCGCTCAAGTCCAAGGTACCAAAGATCCTCAAGCTAGGCACTCCAGAGGCACCCAAAGCAATCCTCCTGGTCACAGCGCATTGGTCGACCAATAAAGTGACGGTCAGCAGCGGGAGTAGACATGACCTACTTTATGATTACTACGGCTTCCCACCAGAGAGCTACGAAATCAAGCACGATGCGCCTGGAAGCCCTGAGATCGCGGGGGAGGTGATCAAGACGCTGAAGGAGGCGGGCATCGAGTGTGGTAAAGACGGCGAGAGGGGTACGTCTCTGTTACATTGCATCCAGCATCTTCAAGACTAACAGCATCCAGGCTGGGACCACGGCGTCTTCGTTCCCATGAAACTGATCGACCCGTCCGCTCAAACGCCCATTGTGCAACTGTCAGTCCTGGCCTCTGAGTCGCCCTCGCAGAGCTTCGCCATCGGCAAGGCGCTGTCAAGTCTGCGCGCACAAAACATCGCCATAGTCGGATCGGGATTTGCAACCTTCCACAACCTACGTCTAATGTTTTCTGGGGTATCGTCGACCCCGGACTTCAAGAAGCAGAACATTGATTGGTCCGACGCCGTGACGGATGCCGCAATGACAGGTAACGCAGATGCAAGGGCTAGGAAATTTGAGGACTGGAGGAAGTGGCCCAACGCTTACACGATGCACCCGAGGGGCGGTGCAGAGCACTTCCTCCCGCTGATCGTTTGCGCGGGCGCGGCAGGGGAAACAGAAGGGAGGAAGTACGCAGATGATTTCCGTGGCGTTGACATGTGGAGCTACTATTGGGATGAGTAGTACCATTCCTGCAGGAATACGATCACACAGCATTGCGGCAACTTCCACTGTACATAGCTTTTGCAAAACGTTGAGCAGACATAAATGTCACCCAAATCACATGACGCGAGATGCAATTCCCAACATGCAGTAACTGATCTTGGCAGATAGATACGGGGATCCAATGCCAAGGTGTGCTAGGTCGAGAATAGATGGAGCTTGGAGGCTGTAAGCTCAGCCCCTGAAGTGGAACACAGTCGGACCTGCGTCCGTCCTCCACACATTTCTTTCCCAAACGCGGTCCGCCGATCAAACGGGCGCAATGCGCAAGACGAGCTGATAGGATGGCCGTCGCAAATGCCTCACTGGAAACGGAAGTTCCAACAGGCAAAAGGCGGATGCTGATCGATGATGGTGTGCACCAACTGCCCAGCTGGGCCACTGTGATGCCATGACGCGAAATGAAGCGTGGCTGAGACGTCGTCAGCACGGCCCACTGTATTATTTATGTGCAGAGCTGATGTTCAACATTTGTTGCTTCATAAGGAAGACCCTGGGTCGCTTGTCGTTTCTGCTAAATTAGAAGTAAATCGCCGTCGCAAAAGGACTCCACGTACCTTTACTTACCAATTTACACTCGCGACTACTGCTACTACTCGCACCACTACCCCAACTACCTCCACAATCAGCACACGACTCGGAAACCAACACTACAAACTCAATCACGATGCAGCTCAAGACCATCCTCGCCGCCGCCGCCCTCAGCGCATGCGCCTCCGCCAACTTCGTCATCGTCACCAAACCAGATATCAACTTCGACCTCTTCGGCAACGTACGTCTCTGTTCTTCCCCACCCCATTCATTTCCCACCCTCTAACTCTACTTCATAGTGGCAATCCCAAGCCGCAGCCGCCACCGCCGCTGCTCGCTCGCAGTTCGCCGACCTCACAAAGTCCCTCGGTACCTCTGACATCTCGCGCGCCGCGTCCGCCCAACAGGCGCTCAACAGCTTCCTCTCCACCGCCAGCGTGACAGGCGTGCCCGCCAAGGTCACCGAGGTTGGCGGCATCGAGACTCTCACCAGCACCCCGGCGTGGTTTAGCCAGCTCCCCAGTGATGTCAAGAGCTACTATGAGAGCCAGAATGCGCGGGTGCAGAGCATCGTCAACGACGTTGCGGGCAACAAGGCGAGCTCTGGCGTGAGTGCGGCGAGTGGACCGTCGAGTACCGGCGCCGCGAGCCAGGAGAAGATTGTGCATTATCTTGGTGCTGGGGCTGCAGCGGCCATGGCGGGTGTTTTTGCATTGTAGGCAAAAGAGGGAGAGGTGGGGAGGTGACACAATGATCAGACTGGAGTTGAGAGTCGGTTTGGAGATGATATATCCTTCTGCTTGGAACTTTTTGGCAGAAACCTTTTGGCTAGACTATGGCCGCAACTGCGATTTTCAGTTCCCCAGTATGCTTGACTTCATGGCTTCGTTATCCTCGTGAGTGACTCGCTGACTGTACTCACTCAACCTCCCTGACAGCAGTCGCGACACCAGCACGCTCTGTGCTGCTCTTCTTTCCCGCAATGGCTTTGTGCTCGCTCGATGTCTCGCTGCCCGCTTCATCGCCACTGGCTGCAGCGACAGTCTGCTTACTCTCCTTCCAGCCCATGAAGAGGAAGCCAATGATGACGACGAGCCAGTACAGATTGTACGAAATGACAGAACCATATGTCGCACTATTCTGCCATCCGAACAACGAGTTGAAAATGCCCCAACCTCCGTCGCCGTTTTCGAGAGGTGAGCAGCACTACTCGACGTCAGCGAATCTACTCAATCCTCAAGACCGTTTGCTTGGTCTGGTCGGGGGATGAGTACGACTCACGTTTACATGCCAAACACTTTTCCGAATATCGTAACTCCCCGGCCCACTCCCTGCCTCCGCCGCCCCTTCGCCCGCCAACTTGACCCACGCATCTTGTTCGAGGTTCCACACTCC
>AJMS01009754.1:0-10338 GCA_000263175.2 Phaeosphaeriaceae sp. UM 1110
TTCTTTACGAGGAAATCGAAAAGATGGAGATATGTTCAATTCTCACGTGCACATCACATTTGGATTGATTACGACAAGTTTTGTAATGAAAGTTAAATGTTTCTTACGCTATGAAGAATGGCTGAATGCAGGAGCTCTCGTGTCCATCTCGTTGGAGAAAAGGTACATTTGCCCCTGCGCATTATGATTCGCTTCGGCGGCCAAAAGGCAAGACTTTCCCCAAACGCCCCAAAAGCCGTGGGCCGCTAGCATTATCCCCTCACCTCGCCACGCAGGCACGTAGTCTCATCCTGCAAGCAAATCGCAAGTCCGCGGAATCTCCAACGTCTTGCTGATAGGACATGCTTTTCCATGGTGCGTATTGATAGGAAGCAAACGCCGCCAACGTCAGCGGCAGCCCGCATACCGCATACGCAGTGGGGGGCCTCATGCACTTCGAATAACTGCCGCGTTCCAACTCGCTTGGGCGCGCCTTTCTGCGCAGTGGATCCACCAAGAACGAGCAGCGTGCGCTCAGCGGTGGAACGGCCCGCGCTTGTTTGGCGGAAGAGTGCATCCGGGCCGTATGATTTGCCAACCTGCGCATGAGGATGGGATCGTCAGGGTGCGTGTAGCCGAACCTGCCACTGGCCGTGTGTTGCTGGGATGGGAACAGGTTTCCGCGGTAGCTGTGCCGCGGTTACACGTAAATTGGCCGAGGGCGGTGTGTTGGTGAGCAGATTGTGGAGGGATTCTGCGCGGTTGTTCGAGAGAGGGAGGGTGTTGGATGGCATTGGGTTGAGGCACAGCATGTAGAGTTTGAGGAGGATGTAGAGTTGTGTAGGTGTGGTGTGATGCGAGGGAGGGAATTGCATCGGATTGAGGCACGGCAAAGTGACAGAACGGGGAAGTCGTATTGAGATCACCCAGGATTACAATTGTTACGCGGTCGTGAATGTATGTTTGTGTGTACAGTGCAAGAAGAAGAGGTTGAGGGCAGCGTCATCAAAGCATCCTACGCTTTCTCTCCATCGACTTCCACGTGTCCCTGGCGTTTCCTTCCATCAGGCGACATACCCGTAGTATCTGCGGCCCGTTGGCCAGGTGTGAGACCTTCGCCTTCCAGAATATGGTTCGGTACAACAGCGCCCTCCTCCGCGTGATCGTAATTGGTGTCCTTAATGCGATAAAAGCCAAGGTAATAGAATACGCAAATGCCGATAACGTAGAACAGCAGAATACCGCCTGCTTCCGCAATGTAGGGGATCTTAATCGAGTCGAGACCGAAGATGATGGCCTCGCCTGCACCGAGGACACCGCGGAACACACCGACATAGTGTGTAAGCTTTTGGGGGGAGTTCGTAAGCGCGCCAATCCAGTAGTAGACAATGTTGTGCCAGAGTTGAGAAAAGACCCAGTTGAGCATGAAGAGAACGAAGATCCAGCCGAATCTTGGTTCGTCCCAGTCAGTGGCGATAGAGGGTGGGTTGTTGCGGTCGTAGTTGCGCGTACGGATCTGGTTATTATTGTAAGCTTGTGTATATGATATCGTAGATGACGGGCGTGATGTACCATCTCCCAAACCCATGCGATGACAAGAGGCACTGCTACGCATGTTAAGCCCACGAGACCGCGCTTGCGCCGACCCCAGCCTGGATAATCGAGAATAGCTTGCAGTGCCCAGCCAGCGGGAATTTGCAAGACTACAGCGATAAAAGACAGCAGAGATCGCGTTCTGAGATTGTTGTTGTATGCTGTAGACTGTCAGATCATCCCCAATCGCATCTAACACGGTTGATCCTACCATTGACAGACCCGCTGTATACTAGGAAACCTTCTGATGGCAGAAAAGCAGGTAACATCATGAGCAGGATCGGATCAGTGAAGATCAACAAATTCGATCGTAGCTCCTCCCATGCTCCTCTAGGCGGATGTACAGCCACCACGGAGCCGTCGTCTCTCGTCAATTTCTGAGGTCGCAACAGCAGGAGGGTGATCAGACCTCCAATGATCATGATAACAATGAAGGAGATGTACACTGATCTTGGTACTCCTGCAACAGTGTCCGAGTTCCGGTTGATGATGACCGGAATGATACCGCTGATGACAGAGCCCAATGCTTGCATATTCATCAAGATTGTAGCATAGCTGCCCTTTTCTCTTTCCTCTGGGTAACCTGTCGCAACATAACCCGCCGTGATGAATACCATTCCTGCGCCAATACCGATGATGGGTCCAGCAGCGTATGGATAGCCTGTCTTGCCCGTCTCATCGTAGTACCACAAGCTGCCAACGTATACAGCATATGTCTGCACGCCAATGCACATGGTAAGACCAGGTCCTAGCTTGTTCAGGATTGAGCCACCAAAAGAAGAGCTGAAAAACCACACGGCGCATAGCGTTGCATTAACAACTTGGACCACTTGCGCAGAGTCGGGCCTGCCGCCACCAGCACCAAGCAGATTCAGCGCGACATAGATGCCTGCTGAAGCACCGACTCCAACACCAGATATGAGGTTTTGCACCCATGGCGAATGGTAACGTAGTTGAGGAAGGCCGAGGAAGCCCATGGTGTCCCCGGCTTTGACAAAAGACTGGACGACAAGAGACAAAGACGAAAGCGCTGAGCTCTTAGCGGCGGAGAGGCGCGTGGGGGGCTTTTAAAGCTCCCTCGCTTCTCCAAAGCCCAAGGATGGGTCAAAACAGACGTGCAGGGACGGCGCGGATGCGGCAACGCACAAACGACTGGGGTTGTTGTGCCACCACTGACAGGTGCAGATCGGCGCGTCCCGTCTCGGTAGAGATCGTTGTTCGTCTATGGGTCGTAAGATTGCTTTGTCAACATCCCAACGGCAGTCTAGAATCATGATAACAGGCTAGACTGGTATTCTGTGCACTAGCCGCGAATGTTCATCACGTTCTGAATTCGACAGAAATAATACCACGTGTTGGAGTTGGAGGTAATACAGTGTTTGCATTTGCGTGGTGCCAAATTAGCGCATGGTCTGTATTGGTTCGATTTGGCAAAGCTGAACAGCCCCCACGCCACAATTTCATGTCGTGAGTGGCGCTACAAAACGGCACGCTTCGTTAATTATGCGGAACCGAAATGACGGGTCAAGCACGTGGCAGAGGAAGTGCCCAAGTAGGCGGAACTGACAAGAACACGAGACCGTCATGCTGCTGTGCTGGGAAAAGTCCAGCTAGTCCCAGACTTGGCGACAGCTCACGTTGATGCGCTTCGTGCCCATGTAACCTTTCCATTTTTTGTACGCCTTCTCTTCTGCAGGGGTTGCGCCTGGCGTCCCAACAGGCCAACTGGCCAAATGTGCAGGGCAAGTGCTTGGAATCGTTCGTGCCATCGCATGCCATGCCCAGCGAGCTTCACCAGTAAGGTGTACGCAGTCTCCACTCTTCACTCGAATCGCAACCGTCCGCGGTGCATTTTTGCCTTCTCCGTCGTCCTCACCACGCGCCATGATGAAGATGCCATCACAGCCAACGCTGAAGCTGGCCAAGGCACGTTGGCATTGCTCGCTGACGTCTCTGTGAACGGGCATGAAATCCTTTGCTGAGTACAGGAGCACGACTCCAGATTCCGGGTGGATATGCGGAAAGAGTCCCGTCACCAGGCGCGACAGATCTTCAGGAAAAGGTGTCGCATGCTTTGCATAGCTGCGCGTCGGCCAGTCATATTGCTCTCCAAGAGTAAGCCAGCGCAGTTTGGTGTGAAGAAACTGCTCAGTATTCAGCTGCTTGTGCTTCTCGGGATCTAGTGGTATAAGCGCATCTTTGGGAAGAGCTCGCTCTCGTGTGAAGAAACTACTGTCGAAGCGACCGGCTTCTGGAAAGGTCTTTGGGGGATATTGGATGTGATACTCGGCTTGCAGATTGATCTTGTGCCCCGGATCTGCGAGGTCTCTATGCATCAAGCATGACGTGAAATACACCTGCGTTTCTGGTGGCAAAAGCTGGCGAACAACTTGGAGGCCAGGGAAGTCACGATGCTCAAAGATTGGAGCGTCTTCTGGCTGTGAAGATAGTGGAGCCCCTCCCGCATATGCTTCGCATGCTGCTTGGATACGCGACGCAGGTATTACACCAGCAGACCTCCAGATATCTTTTTGCTCTTCGGTAAATCCATGACGTTTGCTCAAATCGGATATGCCGGGGTCATTCTCCAGTTCTGCCCTTTTCATGCTTTGGTAACGCCAGTGCTCCTTTTGTATGAATTGCGGAGGCGTAGCATGGGTGTCATGATGCACAGAACCTCTCTTGGGTCACAGTCAGCTACATCCGTCTCAGCTGCCGTGATTGACATACGGACGCGAACGGTGGTGTCTGTGGCCATTGTGAAAGCACCGGACAGGCGTGCCGCTCTTGGGAGAGGCAGAGAGGCACAACAGCGAAGATTGATGCGGTTACGTCGCTTGATCAGGCTATACAACAAGGCTTGTCTTGACATGAGAACAAGGTTCGAGTATAGTGCAGTGGTGCGGACGAGGGAAAATATGATCGGTGCCGATCTGCTTACTAATCAAACTATCTAACTCGATCTAGTCCTACGTGTCATTACACCTCCCACACTCTATCCTGCGGCTATTCTCAGCGCAAGACTTGCTCGAGTCTGGGATGACAATGGACACTCAAGAGACTCTGACCACGATTTTCCCGACGTGCTGACCGGAGGCCAAGTACTTGAAAGCTTCAGGTGCGTCCTCGAAAGAAAACACTCTGTCGATGAGCACATCCAGCTTCACTTTTTTCTCACCCAGGAATGTGCAAAAATCTTCGAAATCTACTCTGGAAAAGCCGCGAATACCCCTGTGATACTTTAGTGGACTTGATCGTTGATGCTTTCAGAAGAGACCTACTGTATCCTGCAAGCCTTCATCAGGAGGGTCATAAGAATATCTGGCGAGAAGTCCGCTGTGAAGCCGTCCAGGAATCCTACCAGAGCAATAGTACCGTTTTTACGAACAAGTTCGAGGTCCAGTGGAAAGGAGCTTATGCCAACCTGCATGTCTGTTAGCATTGAGCATAAAACAACAACTCCAGAGCAATAATACATTGTTACAGATGAAATCGGTGCCCCTGCCATCAGTAAGCCTCAGTACTTCTTCCTTAACGTCAGTCATTTTGTAATTGATGCCTTTCACTGCTGGATCAATCTGTGTGATTTTGGTAAGCTTGTCATCCGAGGACGATGTGATGATGGGCGTGATCCCGGCGGCAAGACAGATCAGAACTGCCATTACACTAACTCCCCCAGTCCCTTCATATGGTCAGCAGTTTCAAAAGTGCACACACGCAAAACCCCATACCTTGCAAGAGTGCAGTTGCATTGCTGGGAACCTTATGAAGATCGTTCAGTACCTTCCATACCGTTGCGCCAGCGCCACCGAGTGTCGATCCCTAGCAGTATGTCAGATGACCTTATTAAGTATACTGGCAAGAAGAAGAAGCATGGCATCCCTCCTCCCAAGATAAGTGATCCGGGATCTTCACCAAGACTTTCTCCTCGAAGATCGCATACTCTCTCAGAGTTCCCGGAGTGATACCCCCAAGCGCCATGTCCTCCAGCTCTCTCTCATCCCCAGTTATCGAGTTCGAGTCGAGGGTCGGCGCGACATGGTCACCCACTGAGAATTTCTTAACCTCGTTTCCAATCGCAACTATTTCAGCAGCGCAATCTGACGATGGCCTTCCCCCATTCAGTACTGTTACAGGGTACTTTCCCTCTTCCAGTATAGCCACATCGCGATAGTTGAGCGAAACGGCGCGTATGCGTATCAACACCTCAGTGGAACCTAGCTTTCCAGGGAGGTAGTCATTCGATAAGACGAGTGCTCGTGGGTATGGTGTTGTGCTACGGCGCCAAGAACGATAGGTCTTGGGATAAGACATGGCGGAAGATCTAAGTGCAATTGTAAGAATCGGTAGCTTGATTTGCTGTTCAGTGCAGAACCTGAGTGTAGAAATCAATGTTTTGTCTTGATATAAGACATATCTCATGGTTTATATGTCTTTGAATCAATCTTGGCAGTTTCACAAACACGAGGTGGAGTTCCGCGATCGCATACCCGGTCGCTTACATACTCGAGTGGTGGTCCGCTGACAAACTTGAAAGATCATGACTCCGCAGAGCAAGCTTTGTTGTAATATGGTCACATATGCATATCATATATGAGATAATCGTATGAGAAAGCGATGTCTGCGACTGGTGGAGACCGCACCCACTGCACAGTGACGATATGTCTGACATGGTGTTGGTGGAAACCGGCTGCGTAAACTTCGACTTTTGCTGAATGCTCCCCTTCGCACCGCCAATGATCAAGAATGCCCTTTGCTTCGCGAAAGGCCGTCTCGCTTCCAGGTCCCGTCTCGCCTGTCGACATACGCAATTGGTCTGCACATACTCAACAACCAGCATATGCTGAGCCAGATCATTCTGAGGAGTGTCAATTTTCTCGCCGCAAGCTAAGCAGCGCTATCATTGCGTTTTTTTGACACTGTCCCATGCATTATAGATATCGACAGTAGATACTTTCACCCCACGAATGGTGTGGGTATCCTTCGACATCTGATGCATTGTCCGATCTGCCTCTGCGCAATACGGCTCGAATCAACTCGGAGCATCCATAACTCTTTTCATACCGACGTTGCTCGACGAAGGCAGTCTCATACCACACTTAAAGTACACCTGTTCATGATAAGGAACTCATATCACACAACCCTCCACATCTGTCTACAGCCCCCTCAACCCCCACAAATCCATTCCGATAGTGGCAATCACTCCGCCAGCCAGCAATCCTGCCGGCACTCTCCCCAGACTTCCCGTCGCAACCTGATCCCCCATCTTTTAGCAAACACACTCTCGCCCGCCAAAGATTCGTATACTCACCCCATAGACCAGACTCCCAAAATCCGCGGCATCGACAAAGAGATTCAAGCGCATCGCTCTCTTGAGTTCTTTCCTTTGGGGATCTTCATAGTCGGCCGTCCAGAGCCATTCTCCGAGTGCGAGCTCGCGGCTGCCGAACATGCGCGCAACGAGTGTCATACTGGGGGGAAGAGGCACCTTGAAGAGAGAGAACGTAAAAGTTGGGAAGAGGATACTGGAGGCCCCAAGGGCGATGCGGCCGAGGGCGAGGGTCGACATCGCGGTAGCGGAGCTGGATGGAATGGGTCCGGGGATGGAGTTAGCATTGGGAGTGGTGGGTACGGGTTTGGCGAGGAGGGGGGAAGAAGTAGCAGCGGGTTTGGCGGTCGATTGGGACATCTTCGACGTCTTGGGCTGAATTTCAAGAATAGGATGCAAAAGCTTGGAGTTGTGAAGATATGAGGAAATGATTGAGGTTTGTTGTGCTGATGGCGGGCTTCGTAGAGGGTGAGCTTATATGTTCGATGGTTAGCTTAAGTGACTTGTGCTGCGTGGGCGGGTTCATATAGAGCAAAAATCATGTTATGGAGAGCATAACGTTTGCCCACTTTACCAACATGGTGGAGATGCCAGCTCTCTGCCTGAGATCATGGCATAACGCTGGCGGCGGGACCATTGCTCGAGAGCCAAGAGGGTGACGCATGAGCCCTAACAAGGATGCAGGATGATAGAAAGGTAGGCTAGGTCGCCCGCAACATCCAAAACTGAATCGAAGTGAACGGTCTCCTTGTACGCCCTCTCTGCCGAGCATCTGCAGGGAGTATCTTGGTTTCGGAGAACTTCTTCCCAGGTTACTAGACACCGCGCTAACCATGAAACGCCTAGCCCCGTAAGCGCGAAGTGGAGAACATAACGTTATGCCATAATATGTTGTGTAGAAGCCCCCCCCCTCCCCTTCTACCAGCATCCAGACAGACTTGGTGGAATCTTGCATACGATGCCGGCTGATCGAGTGGAGCGAAAGAAAAAGACCAAGACGCCAAAAGATGTGCCGGAACTGGGCGATCCGGACCGGAAAAGGGTACTCAATGTGTTGGCGCAGAGGAGATACCGTACGTCGCCCACACTTCCATGCTGTCTGAAAGAGATATCAATTTATTGATGGGACTCAGGAGAGAAGAAGAAAAATAGACATGCAGCGTAAGTGTCTTCCTGGAAACGCTCAAGAAATGTTTGCGGAACTTTTGCTACCCAGTCTATGGACGCATTTGTACACTTAGCAAAGAGGAGTCCAAGCAGTGCCCCAGGTAGTACTAACTTTTATCCATTATCTAGGCTAGAAGCACAAGCCAAACGCGCACTGGCACCCATGGATACGCCTGGGATTGATTTTGACGTAGCCAGTTTAGCCAATAATGCAACAACCATGACGTGGGGGTCTTCCACAGAAGAGGATGACACAATAGAGGAAATCATTCGGGATACTCTGCCGCAGGATGAACCCGGGTTCCGTTCAATGGATGGTTTTGACCAGGACATATTCGATTCGCAACTGCTCGAAGATATCTGTAAGCTTCTCTTACCAATTTCCCTGGTGTAGACTTAATACCATCCAGCCTTTGGTCTTCCAACCTCGGACCATGTCCCAAAAAGCAGTAGAAACACACCAGAAACTACCTCCTCATCGTTACCATCATCATCACCGAGTGTGGGCCCACTGAGTGCCGATGCTAGCCATTTCGAAGTGCCCGTCTTATCAACAATTCACGCCTTTGTTACCATAGTGACTGTTTTAGATATAATGGACAAGGTATGCCCCTTGCATACTAACAGTCCCTACAAAACATACACTCATCGGCTCCCAGGTCTGGGATCCCTCCTACATCCACGTCCTCCCAGCCATCACACCAATCGGTCTTCCTCCTAACCTCCAACCCACCACCGCTCAAATGACCATTCCACACCACCCCTTCCTCGACGCTCTGCCCTGGCCATCCGTACGCGACAAACTTATCTGCATGTTCTCTCTCCCTTCCATGTGCCGCCCGCCCATCGCACGGGACGACGACGAAAGCGGATCCAACAAGGCAATGATGCGGCTTATAACTGATATAGACGACTCCCAGGATGGTACAAGGATACACGGAAACGTGGTGGGCTGGGGAGCGGGGAATGAGCTGGTGGAAGAGGCGTGGGAAATCGGCGAGGCGTTTTATAAGAACTGGTGGTGGTGTTTTGATGGGAGGATCGTTGGGATTACGAATCGAAGGAGGAAGGAGAGAGGTTTAAGGCCGTTGATGAAGATGTATTGATAGAAAGTGGCTAGAGATAGAAATACTTCTTAGTATATTCGTTTTAGTGGCTGGATTACTCATTAAGCAGTACTTATTAGTCTCTGATTTCTTACATGATCAGCCAATTCACTCCCGATCTCTTCATATAAGTCACCCAGTTTTCGTCCATTTTAATATCGGCATGGCAATTGGTTTCTTCGATGTTCACGCTCTGTTCACGTTTTGCCCAGATTATTCTCAGTACAGCTAATGCTCCCTTCACCAGGCCCCATGGCTGAGCCGCCCAGATATCTTGAAACTGGTTCTGTGCCCAATCCTCCATCGCGCTGTCCTTCGCTTCAGCGCCAGCGATGAATGTTGGCCACGTACTCGCGGGAATAATGGGGTCGTTCGGTGGGATTTTCGAGAGCTGTGACTGAACTTCAAGTACCAAAACTTCGATGTCATGCTGAACTTCTGTAGTGGTTCTCTGTGCAGACAGGGTACGTTGAAGATAGATACAAGTGGCGGCTCGATGTGCGGAAGCAATGTGAGTACGAATCGCAACATCAGAGCATGGAGAACGTGACTGCACATCGGTCGCCCACATGCACGGATCAAATGACCTTGCCGAGTCGAGTAAAAGATAGGCCTGCTCTTCTTTGGCGAGACGTCCCGCGTGATCTTCCGGAGCAATGTAAACCTCAGAGAGCCGAGCTCCGCTCTGTATGAGATGTAATAAATGCGTCGGGAATGAGGAACAGTGATTGCCCTCAGCGTCCTGAAGCAAAGACAGCGTGCTGACCACAGAAGCAGCACTTTGCACTGGATCTTCAGGTGAAGTGAACGTGGTTCCGAATACGTCGTATCTGGTTTTGCAGATGTCAGCAGAATATTATAGCGATATTGAAAAGTGTTCTTACATCAAGCAATTCGAAATTAAACAACGCCTCAATGATGACATGCTTTCTGGTGCATTGCTTCCCGATCTGTAGACCATGTCGATAAGGTGTCTCGCACCCCGAATGTGATGCGTCCATTCATCCTGTGCGGAGTCCATGATCTCGAATTGGACAAAGAGTAAGACAGTCGCCAAAATGACGTCCAAATCCTCTAGTCCCATTGAACCAAGAGCAAGATTCAAAAAAACGAGTGCCTTCTGCTTCGCTGCGAGAGCTATGTCATAGCAATTTTCCTCCGAGC
>AJMS01009753.1:0-10334 GCA_000263175.2 Phaeosphaeriaceae sp. UM 1110
AAGGCTTTCCCTAATTCGACTGCTATCCAAGATGGGATCGTTGATACATAGGTAGGTAGGTACAAGGCTGACAGGATTCATCCGAGAGCATACTCGTATGTGGCATTGCAACGCTCATGAATCAATTGACAATGCTCAGAGAATGGACGATGATCGGAGCTGGGCTAGAATCGCCTGCACTTATCGAAACAACTCTCGGGCGCCCCTTACTTCGAGATAACGCTGGATTCACGATCACGGTTCTATGACCAACTTTCGTCCACTCACGCCTTTATAGCTCTTCTCGATGCCATCGGAGACGCTGTCAAGCCCGCCTACGACATCCGCAGGGACACCCTTAAGGATCCCTCGCTTGATGGCCTTCTCCATGAATCCGCCTTGAGCTAAGAAGTGTTTGTGCCAGTCCACGTTGGCTGAAGCATGGGTAGAAAATTGGTGGAATTGCACGGTGATTCCTTCTGGAAAGTCTTTGATGCCAAACATGATCGGAGGTAGGAGAGTCAAAATGTGCGCCTTTGTCGCAGGCTTTCCTTCAGGCGCCAGAATCTTGAGGATAGTTGAAACTGAATCCTTGAGCGAAATGGTGTCGAACCAGTAGTCGATTGGAAAGAGGCTTTGGATTTTCTCAATAGTGGCTGGGTCACTGTGATCGAAGATGTGATCGGCCCCACACTCCTTCAGGATGTCGAAATTGTGAGGTGAGCTAGTGCTGATTACAGTGTATCCCGCTTGCTTTGCGTAGGAGATGGAAAGCGATCCCATGGCCGAAGATCCGCCCTAGATGACGATTTTCTTACCCTGCTCATCAGCTGGCAGTGAAGTAGCAGGAACAGTAGGCCAGTGCAGGTTCAACGTATTGGACCCGAACAGAGCTCCAGGAGGGGTGTACGAAGCAAGAGTCACGGCTTTGGTGTAGTCCACATCGCCAATCTGCATGTTCATTACTTCATGTTCAAAATGCCGACGGAGAGACTCACTTCGATGATCTCAGACGCATCTACAATCGAGAACCGCTGTAATCCACCAAACTTTGCCTTCTTCTGCGAAAAGATCTTCGTCCCGCACACGACTCGCGATCCAGTAGATATGTTAGTCACACCAGAGCCTACAGCTTCGACAGTACCAGCTACTGGGCTACCAAGCACAGCAGGATATTCAACCTTGACCATTGCAAGCTTCGCTACCTTGGAATCGGCAGGTTGAATGGCGCATGCGTGAACTTTCACCAAGACCTCGCCCTCCCCAAGCTCGGCGATCTCAGCATCTCGTACCACAATCTGTCCCTTCTGTCTCAACGAATGCTGCACGGTTACTCATTGTGTTGGACATTAAGTTTCTGTAGATCTGGGGGGCTCGCAGAGGTATTGAATTAGAATGATTTGGAATTGAACAACTCGTAATCTGAGGTAGAAAGAGGGCTCTTATGGAAATTCTAGGTTTTGTAAGCCGGCAGAAACGCACCATCGAAACGCGCGAAAATCGCAACCGACATGCAGGGAGTTGACGGAGTATGATACGCGCGCCACCCCTTTGCGACGACGATGAGGTGACGAGCTACTGGCGCTGGTGTATCGTTAGGCGTGACAGCTTGTTGCTGACTGCAGCTTGATAGGATGTCTAAGACGAGCTATGAGATAGGTTAACTTGGTAGGATCTAGTGCCACCACAAAGGATGCACAGGGTTAGCCGCACTCGGTGAATATCTGCGGGACATGCAAAAGTATTTCTATGGATCATTCGGACTGCCCTCAAGATTGTGGAGAAGATACCGTCATTTGCTGTCAACTGCGCTATTTTTGGCTAGCCTACCCCACCCTAATAGTGGTGCTTACTTCGTACCGCGCCCATTCTTTTTCCGTCATACGCCGAAGGCCTTGATGTTGCACTTACACTCGGCAACCTTCTATTCACACATGCATCGGTTCTAGGCCCTCCTAGCTGTGGTAGGCGCTACGAGGAAGTGGCGGTGCGACTCAGCCTCATTACATCTCACTCATCGTAGGCAACAATCAATGTTAGTTCACTCCGTCTAGGTGTCCTACAGCAGAAAACCAACCCTTGTCCTAAGCATCGACCGAAATCTGAAAACGGACACATGGCAAGCTCAACTTTCGCGACCGGTGTCGACCCGCCCGAGTTCAGACATGCACAGCTAGACCAAAAACGACCGTCTATGAGATTAGTAGAGATACTGCCAGATCTCTCAGAAAGGTCGTTGATTCAATGTCAGATCAGTCATCACATCCTACCACGTGAATCCGAGGGCGAGGAGCAAAGCATCGCCTCCGGCAAACAATCGTTGGTGAACGATGAAGCCGACCTGCCAAGCTACAGGTGCCTTTCCTACGCTTGGGGAGATCCACAAGACCCATTTGTTATTCTCATCAACGGGGAAATATTTCGGGTTCGTCAGAATCTTCACGATTTTCTCGCCATAGCTCGAGAAACAATCTCCAATACATACCTTTGGATAGACGCTTTATGTATCGATCAAAGCAATACGTCAGAACGGAATCACCAAGTTCGGCAAATGGGAAGAATCTATTCAAATGCGGAGACAGTATTGGTGTGGCTGGGGGCAGATCATCAAGTTGCGGGAGTGCTACAGAAGATCAATGAAGCCGCGTTCGATACCAATCCGGACGCGTACGCAGACTTGAGGCGAAGCGTTCCTCTCTGGAAGTCCCGTCCAATGATTGATCTCGAACGCCGCTCAGTCCAGAAACGTCCGATTGCTCCTAGTATCACGTCGTGGAGAAACTCTTATTTTTCCGATGTTCTCAGTGACTCAACTGGGAAGGCTGAAAAGTTCTTCGAGCCTTTCATCACCAATGACTACTGGTCACGAGCTTGGGGTAAGTAACCTAGCGTCTGTACATCAAATCTTCAGGCTGAGTTGTATGGGGATATAAGTAACGCAAGAAGTTTTGCTTGCTCAGCGCACTGTAGTTCTTGCCGGCATCGAGGCCCACGGACTCATTGCGCTGGCGAAAACCTATCAATCAGCCGTACACTTTCACAGCGACAGTGCTTTCGAGAACATTGTCGACGTCATATTTCGAAAAGAAGACAGGGACACCGAAGATAATCCATTCGGTCAAGGTCTCGAGAATTGGGGCTTGGTGAATTTGCTTCATCGGTTTCGCTACAAGGAATGCGCCATGCGGAGGGACCGCGTCTACTCACTTCTGGCACTATCCAAAGAGGGCCACGCACTGGATGTCGATTATGATATCCCAGAAGAACAGCTCATGCGACAAGTGCTCAGCATACGTAAAAGCTCCATCTGCTTGTGCTCTACAGCCATCGTTGCACATGCCTTGGCTCCATGGAAATTCGATACCGGCGATCAAGAAACCGAGACTCCTTTCGCTCAAATTCATATGTACGCTTCCATTCTTGGGCCCAACGGTTGCCCCTTTTGCTCGAATTGGGTCCCTTCGTCATGGAAAAAGATGAGTGGGCGCGTATTCTGCTTGGGCACCGCATGTCCCGACACGCAAGGCCATATCTTCTGGGAGCACGTCGGACGAAGAGATGCTCCGAACACTGCCGACCCCGCGGTGGACCAGACACAAACTTCGGATTTGATTCACTTGCAGCTGCGACGCAACAACAAGTCGCAGTTGTTGTGCAAAGAAGGCATGGGAGTGTCAGTGTCACGCAGCGAGTGGAAACATGTATATCTGCTGCACTTCAGTCTGCGCAAACTGATCGAGATTGTATTACATGACCCTGAAACGGGCGATATGGGTTTGAATGCTTGTGGGAATCTATGGCCCAGTCAGACAAACCAGGGCACTGCTGCAGAAGGACGTTTGAAACTCTGCGGCGAGCAGTAGTACATGGTATGTCTGACGAAACCACAATTGGTGAGAAGCAACGAGTATCGTATTGTGACATAAGCCTTCTTGCGCAATCACGAGATGAAACCATTCAGTTGATTTCGGGTAATACATTGGGCTATATTTGTCACTATGCTATCCAGCACGTGCAGTAGAAGTTCAAGTCCGGCCAGCCGTGGAAGCGTGAGATGAGTTACCTGCAGAACCAAGCTCTTCATGTCAGACATCCAATCCACGTGTCGTTGCTGAAATCTCGCATAGCTCCAAATGCCAATAGGCATCGTACCAAACTCATGTCCCAGTCATATCAAGACCACTAATCCTTCACCTCATCATCATCGCCAAGTCATTCTTCCACCCCCGCAATTCACCCGCTACGCTCAGATCGCATGGTAACGATCGGCCAACGCTCCAGGCGAGTACAGTCTCGTGGTCGAGCGCTCCATCTCGTCCGCGACCAACACCCAGAAGTTTCTCTCGATCTTGGCGACAGCCTGCATGAGCTGCTCCGATCTCTCTGGTGTCTCCAACTCTTCTTCCTCCTTCTTGCTGAGCGGCTTGCGCATGTTGACCTCGAGCTCCTTGGGATTATCGTAGTCCTTGACGCGCTTCTTGCCCTTGGACATCTGTCCGCGGTTCGAGGATACAATCGCTTGACGCAGATGCGCATAATCCTTGGGATGGAAGCCAATCTCGCCCATGGGAATGGCAGTAGTTGCGGACATGCGAACGAAGCGTGAGTAGATGGCCGTGAAGGTAAGGTTGGCTACTTCGCCGCGCTCAGTGCGCTCATGATTGAGGCGCTCGGCGATCTCGGCCCAGCCTAGCTTCTCGTCGTTGCGGAAAGTCTTGATGAGCTGGTCCTCGGGGTCAAGCTCGGGGTCGTCGCGCTTGATAGTGGCCTTGTTGCGTGGGTTGAGGACCGCGATATTCGTCTCGATGTCGGCCTTGATGTCGCGAGCGCGCTTCATTGCCTCCATGCCGTCGAAGGTGCGCAGAATGTCCTCTGGTTTGCTGAGTGTGGTTTCTCCTCGAACTACAAAAGTAGTTTCGTTCTCAGAGACGAAGAGGCCAGGCGAGCGGCGGGAATGCGAAGGGCCGTCAGCGCTCGAGGTGAGCGCAGGTGTGGGTGATACAGAGTAGAGAACGCCGTCGTCTTCGTACACGTCGTCGGAAGCGGAAGGCTCTGGAGAACTGTGACGGGAGCGAGAGGGCCTGTTGTAGCGAAAAGTACGTGCAGACACGGGAGGGGGAAGATCGTCGTCACTATCTAGAGTAGGTGAGCAAGTAATTCAGCTGCAGTAGCTCGCGCTCTTACCGTCGGTTGAGTCCGAGGCAAAAGGTAATACTGGTTGGTGGGAAAAGCCGCGAGAGGGCGACGATGTAGCTTGGTGAGAGAAGCCGCCGACTTCGTTTGCGTCCCTCTCGTGCGGCGGCGTATCCCAGTCCGATGCGTGGATGCTCGAAGCATCATCGTTATCATCCGAGCCTTGGGACTCGCTGATTTTTGCCGTTAGTGATACCGTATCGCCGAGGTTGCACGTCTCATTAGGATGAAAAGCAGAGTTTGACAAAATCAGTTGGCATGCTCTCCAAAATCTCGAATGTAAATTTTTGAGGACGTAACAAGCAGAATTGAAAACATACCTTGTCCTAGAGGGAACATCGTCCAGGTCAGTGTCCATGTTGAAAACAAATTTAGCCACAAAATTTTACAAACACTCAAGTCGCGCGAGTAGTGGTGGGTTGATCTGCGAAGGTATGTAGTGTTCTGGTTCGTACAGTGAAAGGTTATAAAAGTTTTTAGAAGCCGTGGGCAGACCGTACCTTGATGGTCATCGAGTCAGTGCGCAATCGAACCAAAGAAAGTGGCCAAGGGAATTCGTAGTAAATGCAATGAAAGGGAATTGTTGTGTGTACAGCCTGAGTGATAAAACGTCATGAAGGTGATCAAAAAGTAGGCCCAGGTGCAGTCAGGGGTATCACAGCAACCTTACAAAAATGGAGATTCGGATCCAGGTTGGGAGATCACCATGATAGTTGTTCTTCATAGAAACGGTGCGTAGCTCTACACTGCCAAAGAGCCATGCTTTGATCTGAGACTTGAACTTGATGGAGACATGACTGTTACTAATTCTACAATTAGGTGCAGATTGTAATGCGAAGCTTGATAACAGGGTATGAGAAACTTCTACCTATAATAACAACTAATCAATAAAACATACATATCTCCGCAAACTCATGGCTAGATCAAAGATGGACCCTGGAGATGATCCTGATGAGGAAACCCCCTTCATCACTTCTGTTCCCCCTCTTCCACTTACATCAGCAGCCCCGGCATCATTCGGACCCTGATCATTACCCACGCCCTTCTCGCGCCCTTCCAAGTTCCCCTCACTGGCACCCTCTCCATGTCTCCTTGATCATCGGAGAGCATAATACCTCGCCTCCGCATGTATCGCTTCCCGTTCCACCTTCGACTTCGGCGACTCTGTACTTTTCGGTTTCGCAGGCTTTGACTTGGTATATCGCTTTGACGGCAACATTGACTTGATCAACGCAACCGTCGATGCGATTGTTGATGTTGATTTTATGGACATGTTGTCTTTCTCGGACATTGTGCTTGTGCTTGATCGACACGATGTGGTCATTTTGTATGTGGTGTGTAGTATCTGCTTCGTGCTATATGGTAGGGGTCCAATTGTAGAGCTAGGTTGTGCGCTCAAGTCGTGTTTGAAGATTGTAGTGATGTTTTCGATTGCTGTACAGAATGTATCAAGATACGAAATGTGATTCTGATAAAGCAGATGTCGTAAATGGCTTGGAATGATGTCGGATCTTACACCAGGCCCCAAGGCATTCTTTATATCTCCCCTCCGGACCCCAATTGCTAACTGACCAAGCACGCATCTGACAAACCACCCACGCGCCGCGCCGCCGCAACGCCGCAAACCTGTAGGTAACGCCCACAGCCACGTCAACCCATAAACGCACACTATCCACGCCGCCTCTGCCCCAATTCCAAGCTCAACACGCAAGTTCGGGCGCATAACCCACTCAGCTCATAGGGCCAGGTTGACTCACTCCGCAATCGGTCCACCGCCAGGACAATGCCGAGTCACCAAAAGGGCGCAAGCCCAGCAAAGCTCGCTTGTCGCAACCCCAGACGGTGTAGACTGCGCCGTAGAGCAAATGGGCGCACGGCAGGCAGGGCTGAGCGATTGCGTTCTGCGCGCAGCATTGAGTCAGATCTAGATTGCTAGCAGAGTTGGGATGACTAGGCTGGAGGTGGTGTGGTGTGGCTTGGGGCTGGGTAGCCGAAGTGGGAAGTGGGGTTGGCATTTTGGGGTCGTTGATGACAAAGAAATGTCGTTTTCATCGCATTGCGAACCAGGTTTGTGAGACCGGTGAAGGGGTGCGAGTCAGATAGTGATTCTTTTCGTAAATTCGCATGTGCTGTGGGAGAGAGGGATTTGAAGATGTTAAGGGTTGGACGTCCGGCGCATGTCAAACTTGCTGCAGCAGGTATCTTCTGGATAGATGAGTCGATATTCATCATCCTCGCATCGAAATTATCTACCACGATCCTGATAATTGTTTGATACTGAAGGTTAGGCTTGCCTTCAGATCTGTCGTCACAGTCATGCTCAAACGCAAGACGGGAATCCTCTGATTCGGAGACCCACTTACCGCGGTATGTACCTGATCATCATCACCACATTTGTAAGCACAGCTACCAACCCCACAAATCTTGCAACTTTCAACACGAATCAAGTATGTACAATTCTCCATTCACAGTATTTACAAGTTATCTACATTTTACGGGTCTATCACGCCCTTTACGCCCTCCACTTCATAGCGGTCGCGTTGGTCGCTCCACTGTAAGTTGAGTCAAGCTCACCCCACTTGATCTTGGAGAAAGTGACGGTGGGGTTGGCCTCGATAGTCTTGATGAATGAAGGAGCACCCTCAGTAGCATTGCAAGGTCCAGCGCTGCCAGAGTCGAGCCACTGCATGGAGCCGCCCTCATCCCACCAGATGGACATGGCAAGAACCATACCGCGAGCAAGCGCATCTCCCATACCCTTGAGACCACCGAGCTTGTTGAACTGAGCAGCGCCGCCCTGAGCGTCGCAAAAGGGCTGGTCCATCTGGATAACGTCCTGCTTGGTGTTTTCAATAACGACGCCGTCTTGAACGTACTTGCGAACAATGGACTGGAGCACACCGTCCTTGGCAGGGAACTGGGTGACGACAGTGAAGGGCTTCTTGGTGTCGACCTTGAGGCCAAGGCCGTAGAAGGTCTTGTCATCACGGTGGAGGTATGGGTTGTCTCCGCAACCGTACTTGTCACAAACACCGGTAGGACCGCACTCGTCGGTGCCAGTGCAGGTGAAAAGGCTCTCCGTTCCACAAGTGTGGGGAGCAATCTGGTTGGAGCGGGCGTTGGCCTCCCAGATATCCATCTCGTTACAGCAGACACCTTTACCCTCGACGTTTCCAACACCGTCAACCCAGGGTGTGACGAAGCATTGAGCGTCGCCTAAGTCTTGTTAACATCATGTCTTCATGGAGCCGACGCTTGACTTACAGTAACCAGTTCCGTAGGTAGCACCTCCGGGGTTAAGTGCGGAGCGACCACCGTCGGCCTTCATCTCAGAAAGGTACAAAGCACCGTTCATACCGCAAGGCAGGTGCGAGACATCGACATCGAAGGACAGTTCTCCACCGGTCAACTGAAGCATCTCGTAGTTCTGCTTGTCCTCCCCAAGGAGATACAACCTCGGGCTCGAAGTGCTACCGGCCTCGTTGAACATATCAAGCTTCAACTTGTCTCCACTGGTGTAAATGGCGTTGTTCTTGTAGTCGGAGATGGGCTCCATGATGCAGTTCTTCGCACAAGTCTCCTCATCCGGGCACGCAGTGGGATCAGCAGCTGACCCCCAGTTACCGCAGCCAAGAGCAGTGTTGTTCTTCTGGTGGATCCAGTGGCTGGCCGAGTCAATGACAACGTATGAATTCTTCTCTGTACATCCTCCGGCCTTGGTGCACTTCCAGGTCTTGAGGGCGGGGTGGTTCTCGGTTCCTAAACCGGGTGTCTGAGCAACGGCGAGACCCAAGAGGGTGGCCGCAAGAAGTGTGCGAGATGCCATTGCAACGAGAGACAAAGATCTTCAGGGATGTTGAGACTGCCTGAATATCCCAGGATGTAGGTCGCACTACATTTTATACATTTCTCGAAGGTACCTCGCAAGTCTTCACGGCCGTCTTGTGACAGCGACTATTTTGCCCCCGCAATATGGGAACAGCGGGTACAGTTGAGCCGCAAGCCATCTTGCTCGTCGTTATGGGTCGTCACATATTGTGCCGAGCCTGGTCCTCACATCGCCATTGGCTGCGATGTTTGGTTCAACCTCATGTTCGGGCTGTCGCTGTTTCGAAGCCTTGCTCGCGCTGTCGATTCACCCTAGGCTAGCCCGGAGAACACCCATCGAAGCTTCTTCACTATATCATGCGACATTACCATTTGCTGAGATTAATCGGAATTGATTGCGGGGCCCCACAGCAAGCTGTTGCGACGGGGCGTTTATCCGGGCGATAACCTCGCCAGGCGAGGGCTTGTCTTGATGAAGCAGGTGTCGTAAATTTTGGCGTGCTTGGGCGGGTAAGTGCATTTTGATCTCTCCACGGAGACTGTGTGCGTGGTTAATGAAGAGAGAGATGATTGGGGGGAAAACAATGCACAGGGGTTGAATTGGGAAGCGAGCCTGCGAACATGGTTAATCTAGGCCAGTTCTGGCAAAACGCGATCTTTGTACTCCATGCAGCATGAAAGAGGCGACAACACACCTTTGGCGGGCTTACCACTTCATACATGTCCTCAGTGCGACAGAAGCCTGTAATTTCTGTTATAACACATTCATGACGAGTATGGAATCAAACTTTGACAGCCAGTGAGATCCTCGCGCTTTCAGCGCAATGCCCCTTTCAGATGTCGACCTGCCAGAATACTTGCGCGAATATGCAAGAGTCTTGTCGATGATATGGTAAAGACCTGACATTATCTGCACTCCTCCTTTATGAGCACCGGTTCTTGACCAGCGTACAGCGACAGCTTCGACCGTATGAGATCTAAAGCATAGATTTTTAACAGCCTTGTGGGTATCTGGAAATCAGTGAACGGTGAAACCCTCCTTGAAAGACATTTTCGGAGGCGTTCAATCACTAGATTCCTCGGTGTGCAACATGAGTATGGTTTCTTTTCACATCTTGCACACGATCTGTCATTCGAAATCACCATACCTATGCTCGCGAGTCACTGACACGCAGATCGTGATTTTTCCCTCTTCCTCGAACAATCCAACCATCCACAACGGAGCGACATCCATTTCTCATAGTTCCAAACACTCCACCTCGTGCAGCTCCCATTCCTCCAACTCGAATCTTGAAACACTCCACCGACCAGCACTCCACAATGTCTTCCTTGCC
>AJMS01009752.1:0-10333 GCA_000263175.2 Phaeosphaeriaceae sp. UM 1110
AGGGGTAACGAGGAGTGTATGAAATAGTTTCAACAATGGCGTATTTGGTGAACAATGTAAACGTATTTGGTTTTGCAAGGTCTAGATAAATCGCATGAGACACTTTTCGTAAAATTCCATTCAAAGCATGCCTGTCGCTCGCATATCGCGGCTTTCCCATATCTCAATCACAGCATTATGCCGCCTGCATCGCAAGAAATCCACCCCAACGCCGTGTCTATGCAAAGTCCTCCGTCTATATGAATTGAACGTGTAGCATTCGCATGCTGAGGGATGTATCGTATGATGCTGTGTTGTGCTGTTTATTGCTGCAGCTTCTCCTCCTGGCTAGCAAGCAAGGTGTATACAGGCGCGTCGAGCTTATCGCGGCCCTTGAGGAAGTCGAGCTCGAGTATGAAGACGTAGCCTGCGACGGTGCCGCCGAGCTTCTTCACGAGGGAGCCGGCTGCTGATGCTGAGCCGCCTACAAATTGTTAGCATTTTGCAGCAATCGATTGATTTGATTCGAGGTAAGCATACCCGTCGCGATAATGTCGTCAACAATCAGCACCTTCTGGCACTTCTTGATCGCGTCCGCCTGCATCTGGAAGAAATCACTCCCATATTCCTTCTGATACTCAGCAGTCTCGCAAGGGCCCGGTAGCTTGCCCCTCTTGCGGACTGGCACAAACGCAGCGCCCAGCCTCAACGCCAGCGAAGGACCAAACAGGAAGCCGCGCGCATCCAGACCGACTACGACATCGGGCTTGCCGGCGCTCGAAAAGTTCTTCTCGACCGCAATCTGTAGCGCGCGGACGAGGCCCTCGTGCAGCTCGGCATCAGCAAAAATGGGCAGGATGTCCTCGAAGAGAATGCCCGGCTCGGGGAAGTCCGGAAACTGGCGCAGCGACGACTTGAGCTTTATCTTAAGACTGGCGAGTTCGGCGGCGGCGGAGGGATGGGGGGTGGTGAATCCTCCTTGGGCGGCATGGCTGTTGGACTCGAGCGTGGGGTCGGGGCGGCCTTGGGGAGCGTGAGCAGAGGTTGCGTCGCCCTTGAGAGGAGTATTGGCGGTAGTGGTGGTATTGAGCGGTTGTTTGCTATGGGCAGGCGAGTCGGCGGGGGCGGACATTATGAAGAAGAAAAAAAGGAAGGGAGGATGCGGGCGGGACTGATGATGAATGGATAATGCACTTTGCGAACAGGCCACACTGATGCACACGCAATGCGGACACACACACCACACTGACTGGCTTGCTGCAAGGTGGGATAATGTGTGAGCGAGATGGATCGGGGCTACGGCTTGACCTGTGCGTCGTGCGGGCTCGAGAAACTGGCTGTGCTGTAACAAGGAAAAATAAAAAAAACGTCGCTATGCGTCTAGAAGAATTCGGTCCGTAGTTCCCCAGTAGTGCCAGCGAATCGAGTGCGGGCCTACGAGCCACACCCCAGCGCATATCAGCGCTGACCGCAACAACATCGCACGCTGCAACGCGCCGCGACGGTTGCCTATACACCATCACGGTGCTGCCAGGCTCGAATGGGAAGCTCTGGCGCCGCAGGAAGCAGACGCCCTATCGCATTGGTCTGCATCCCCTGGCCCATAACTCAAGTGCTCCCATGGGCTGTGATGCTTATCGGCAGACCAGACTCGATCATGTCACCACCAAAGCACGCCAGCGGAGCCCCGTCATGTCAGTGTAACAAGTCGTGTATGACTCTGACCTTGCCTGACAAGCTCGCATCGCTCCCAACAATCCGGCAGGACGGGTTCCTCGGTGCTGCATATTACTCGCACGTCGACAAGATTGCTTGCTCAGCGCTGCCTATTCGCCGTCGCCCAATCTATTACGCACAAAATTGCAAACACGCCAGCACGAGGAATGACGGTGCTGCATCCCGCTCGCTCGCTCGCACCACATCGAGTGCGGGTCCCTGCGGTTGTCTGTACGACATTTGTATGCGACTTGGCCTTTTGGTTGAAACCCTCTCGGCCTGCTGCCGACCAACACGTCCCTCTCCCCACAATAATAAGCAAGCCACCACCTGCAAGCCACTATCTACCCATGCTTCTAGCGTCGGTATTCAGCTTCCATGGGCCAGCAGGGACCATGGCATATTAGGTACATGTGTGAGGTATTGTTGGGCCGCGGGAAACATGTGAGCCGAGTCTCACATGTGTCTGACAACTGTGGACAGAGCTGATGAGGCTCTGCGCCCCCGTGTTCTAGGCTGATCTGCTGGTGGATCGATAGATGAGAGACAAGACGAGCCATGTGGAGTATCGGACTCCGCTTTACGACGCGGATTGTCCCGATCATATCCACAAGCCGTCGCAAACCAGCGCAAGTGTTAGTTCAGTGCCGACATTGAACCTTGTTCCTCGGAGGATATTGCACGTGACATGATATGTAAATTGAACGTCTATATCTTTATTGAAGATGTCGAAATGAAGGGACGGGTATCAAGTGTTGCCGAGGCATTTTGGTGGTGTTCGTGCACCGGATGTGTTGGCGCGAAGCCTTGGTGGCTCACGACGACGTTCATGACCAGATGTCCATGTTCTGAACGATGCAGTCCTCGTCAGTCCGCTTGACCAGCTTGCCAACCGTGAAGACCTTCTCTCCGTATTCTTGGAGGATCTCTGTCGTAGCTTGAACGTTATGGTGGTCGACAACCAAGACCATGCCCAATCCAGTGTTGAACGTCCGAGCGAATTCCGTGTGCTCCAAGCGGCCGGCCGACTTGAGCCACTTGAAGACTTCGGGTACAGGCCATGTCTTTGCATCAAGCTCCGCAGCCAATGTCTTTGGCAGCATGCGAGGAATGTTCTCCAACAGACCACCGCCAGTGATGTGTGCCATACCCTTGATCAAGCCTCGTCGTGTTGCTGCTAACAGAGGCTTCACGTAGATCTTGGTGGGTGTCAGGAGAGCAGTTCCAATCTTGTCGCCCTCACTCCATGGCGCCGCATCGTGGAAACTGAGGCCCTTCTTCTCGACAATTTTGCGAACAAGCGAGAAGCCGTTCGAGTGCACACCGCTAGATGCAAGGCCGATGAGAACATCTCCCGCGGCCATTGACGCCGTATCGGGTAGAATGGGAACGCCCTTCTTGATAGCACCAATGGCCGCACCACCAGCATCGTACTCGCCCTCCTTGTAGATACCAGGCATCTCTGCAGTCTCACCACCGACCAAGGCGGCGCCTGACTGCCGGCAGCCATCTGCGACGCCCTCGACGAACTTGGCAGCGCCCTCAACATCGAGCTTGCTGCAGGCGTAGTAGTCAAGGAACATTAAAGGCTCGGCGCCTTGGACGACGAGGTCATTGACGTTCATGGCCACCAGATCGATACCGACAGTGTCGTGTTTGCCCATCTCAAAGGCAATCTTGACCTTGGTGCCAATGCCGTCAATGGCTCCAACGAGTATGGGGGCCTCGGTGTAGCCAGCTGCCTGCAGGTCCAAAAGACCACCAAATCCACCAATCTCGCCGTCAGCTCCAGGTCTCCTTGTGCTGGCGGTGGAGGCCTTGATGCGCTTGACGAGCTGGTTGCCAGCATCAATGCTGACTCCAGACGAAGCGTATGTCAACGCCTCGCCTGCCTCGAGTTGAGAACCCGACGGTCGTACTACTGTTGTGCCCTCCTCGGCCGGCTCGAGAAGCTTGAAGTCGCATGTTATGCCCTCCTTCTTGAACTGCTCCAAGAGGTAGGCTGCTATCGAATCGAAGTTGTCGGTTGCAAGAGCAAGGATGGTGGGACCAGCGCCAGACAGGCAGATGCCCAGAAGTCCGGGGTGTGATTGAGGGGTGACTGACTGCAGAATCTCGGTAAGACCCGGGATCAGTCCCTTGCGATATGGCTGATGGAACTTGTCTTGCATGGCTGTGTAGATCAGGTCAGGGTCCGGTGTCTCCTGGCCCAGGGCGGTCGCGAGGACTGCCAGACGCTGCATGTTGAAGATGGCATCTTTGCGCGAGTACGTGTCCGGCAGCACAGCACGTGCTTTCGCGGTGGAGACCTCAAACTGCGGGATGATGCAGATGCACTTGATGGCGGGCGACCAGTTGAATCTGGTGTAGTGACCGATGTTGAGCGGTGGCTGTGGTGGCTGCAGGCCTGTGTCAACACCGCCAGCAGGCTGAGGCAAGACCTCAGTGAGTGGGATCTCAAGACGTTCCGTGTCTTCTGGTGAGAGCTCGTTGAGGTATGTGCCCACGAAACCGCCGTAAAGGGCGGCTGCGACATTGTCTGGGTGTCTCTCTTCCATCAAGCAGTAGTCCAGCATGCGCGCTTTGGACAGCTTCAGATTGCCCACCTCATTCGCGAGGAAGACGCCACCGACAACTGCAGCGGCTGAAGAACCCAGTCCTCTGCCCAGGGGAATTGGGTTCTTGACGTGGACGTGGGTTTCGGAGGGGAAGGCGCGGACGCCATTGCAGCGGAGGACGTATACGGCGGTCCGTGTGATGAGGTTGTCTTCAGCGACGAGGGGCACGCTCTCAGCGCCGTCGCCCTCGTAGGTAATCTTGCAGTTGAGTGAATGTTCCGAGCTGTCCTTGTGCGTGACTGTGACTGCGAGCTCCAGGTAGAGGTTCAGCGCCAGGCCAATGACGTCAAAACCGGGGCCAATGTTGGCTGACGAGCACGGAATCTTGATGTGTGTAGTCATTATGGGCGATTGGGCGACTCAGCGACTGCGCCGTCTGATGTTGTGTGTCGCTAGGAAAAAAGTTGCTGTCTCAGCTCAGTCAAGAATTTTGGTAGCCGGCATGGTGGGGCAGCCTTCCGTCGCCGATCGCGGGGCAGACGCGTTCTTTGGGACAACACCATTCTTGTGTCCTCTCAACATGATATTATTCTGGGGTAGAGCTGACCACTACATACTCAGTGCACTGAATACAAGTCAATGTCGCCTATTGCGCTATCTAGTTGTGACTCGAATCATCATGAGATGCAACCATTCGATGCAGTAGGCAGTAGTGAAGGCAACAGCGGGTACCGGTGAACGTGGGTAAGAACAAGGTGAAAGACTGGTAATAGGGCAGCCTTTACGCCCTTTTGGTGGCTGCGCCTTCGCTTGTTGCCGCCGAAACAGTAGCCAGCTCACCTTCAGCTTTGTATCAGGCAATAACTCGCGCTACCACGGTACGTCACCAGGCAGCAGGCGACCGTCAGCCTCGTCTATAAGTATCACTTCAGAGTCTATCCTGTCTTTCTTCACCCTATTTTTGCCCTTTCTTCAACAAGCGTCAACCCACGTGTAGCCTCCAGGAACATGTTTGGTGCGGCCGATAACGAGGACGAACTTGCCGAACAACTCTTTGGCGACCAATATCTCCGCGAACGGGCGGAGCATCAACGACAGCAAGAGCGACGTGAACAACGACGCGCGTCTGTCTCTTCGTCCTCATCGTCGTCCTCCGAAGCGGATGACTCCAGCAACGCGATGAATGGTCTCACCAATGGCGTCAAGCACGTGACTGTCAACGGTGCGGGTGGTGATAGCAAGGACTCGGCGACCGACGATGAGAAATTCGAACCTGGTATGAAAAGCGACATCAAGAACCTCTACTCCGGAAAAGAAGACAAAAAGGGTCGCTTCCAATGGCAAGACAAAATTCCAGAAGACATCGGAACTGCAGCGGAAAACGACGAAACCGCCAAATGGGCTTTGTTGGTGCGGAATGTCAAGGTTTACAACGATCCCCGACGAGTTCTCTCCGTTCACTCCATTGTCGTGCAGAGTCCGCTATTGAAGAAGCTTTTGTCTTCTGTCTTGAAGAACTACCCCGGAGTCACTGTCGGTTTGAATCGTCTTGAGTTTTCTGGAAAGTTCGAGCCTCTCATCCATCGATGGTCAGAGTTCGAAGCAGCTATCAACAAGCTCGGCGATGAGACCGAGGAAGATCGCAAGACTAGGCAACACGCCATGCTTCTGCAAAACATCCTCGTGAAGGAATTCAAGACCATGATCGACACCTCGCAGGATATGAAAAGCAAGCGCGTCATGACTTACGAGCACCTGTGGACGCTCTTCCAGCCCAGTGCCACCGTCTTCTCACGCCAGGATGGCCAGGAAACTGCTATGACTCTGGTGGAAACACGTTACGGCCAAGACGCCAAGGGGCTTCCATGCTTCTGGCTGACATGCAAGTATGTGGACTGGGATGGCGCCAAATTCGGTACTCAGAAGCTCAACCTCTTCATATCGTCTTATACTGGCACCCGGTCTATAAGCTCCCTGCGCGTGTTTCCTCTAGAGTACCACCAGGAACCTGAGGCACTCCGCGAGCGTCTGATCGCACGTGGGGCGAAAGCAGAGGCACTGGCCGGGCCTAATTACCGGGCTTATCAGGGTGTAGCTTGGAGGCATGGCGCGTTCGGCAGCAAAGATAAGTACAATGTCAAGAGCCGTGTAAGTATCATCTACTGCCCATTTCTCAGCCTGTTGTGCTACAGAGCGTTCTCGCATGTAATGTTTGCATTGCAGAGCGCCTCGAAGTCATACAGGACTCACTGAGACATTTCGAAAGATTGATGACTGACATACAATAAGATTATTATCGACACTTACGGCTGGAACCGCTTTGATCCAACTCACTCCATCTTTGTGGCTCCTCTCAATCAGAAAGATCGTCCGCGTCGCCTCTTACGCAGCAACCGCCACTATGACGATATCGATGATGAGGTAGACGACGAAGATGACTATTCTCAAGATGACTCGTACGACCAGGACGACAGCGGGATGCCTATGGACGGTGCCTTTGCCGATGAAGAAGACGCCGCTAAGCACGTTCCTCTCACCACAGAACAGCAGCTCATCTGTACGCCTCTTCTGCGCGGCTACAGCCTCAAGAACAAGCTATGGCTCAATTTCTTCGTCAACTGCGTCAAGGACATCGAGTGGCAAACAGACGCGTTCGACCGCCTCGTGCTGCCCAAGAACCAGAAGGAACTCATCCTCGGCTTCACCGAGTCGCAGCGCAAGTTCCGCAACACATTCGATGACGTGATCGAAGGTAAAGGCCGTGGCATGATTATCCTCCTATGCGGTCCTCCTGGTGTCGGCAAGACTCTCACCGCGGAGAGTATGGCTGAAGAGATGAAGATCCCGCTATACATGATGAGCGCCGGCGATCTGGGCTTCGATCCTCGCAAAGTCGAGCAAAAGCTGCAAGACATTTTAGAGATGTGCAGTCGCTGGAACGCCATCTTGCTTCTCGACGAAGCTGACGTCTTCCTCGAGCAGCGTTCCCTGCATGAGCTCGAGCGCAACAAACTCGTTTCCATCTTTCTGCGCGTCCTTGAGTACTACGAAGGCACAATGTTTCTGACCACCAACCGGGTACAGACATTCGATCCTGCGTTCCAGTCGCGTATCCATATCAGTCTCGACTACGCTGAGCTGTCGATTGAGTCGAGGAAGACAGTCTGGAAGAATTTCCTCGACTCGAGCTCCCAGGAGCATACGATCAGTGCAGAGCAGGTCAAGGAGCTGGCGAGGATGAACATGAACGGCAGACAGATCAAGAATATACTCAAAATCGCGAGGCTTTTGGCGAGCAGGAAGGATGAGAAGCTGAGCTTAGAGCATATCAAGACGACGTTGGATGTTACACAGCATCTCCACAACGAGACGCAGGCGACTGAGCATACAAGAGGCAGTCTATATGGCTAGGTGGCCATGACATAGGTCTTTCTGGCGTTTGGGTCGCGGTCTGCACAGCATGGCGTATTGGGCGACTGGCTTGGTCTTTCGAAACGTTCACGACGATACCTTTGCTCACATGCAGGGAATACTTTTTCTATTCGCCCTGATACATAGCAATCTTCTCAAAGAGCATTCTGTAGTCGGTGACATCTACGAGATCTCATCGTCGCTTCTGCTTCTGTGTAGAATCAAGAGCATCACTTTCACGCCTAGTAATTGCGGTGACGGAACACAAAGATGTACCAAGAACGCCAAGCTATAGAACAAGATCTCGACCGCGCATTGTAGCTGAAGCTTGCCGATCATTTTAGATCATCTCACGAAACTAATTTCCACGACACAGTTTCCAAAATAGCGTTGACTGTCATATCATGTTTCTCTAGTGTACAATGCTCCATGCAGGTGCTGCAAACTGCACTCGTGTAACCCTTCGACAGCGAATCCCATACTTGCTTCTGTACAACCCCGCCCCCGCATCACCATTTTCCCCTTCCATACAACGAACCACGCCTATGGACAATTGCGCGCAAGACACATACTGTCCCGCCCCCAAATCTCGAAATAGGGCCGTTTTCTCACAGCGCCAAGGCGGCTCATTGGCTCAATCCAGTCAGTGCAATGCCCGCGTTAGGGCACGATTGGAGTCGCCTATCGTGACTCTGCCCCTGACAGGAACACGCGCAAATCGAAGCGTTTATACAAGACCGCCAAGGCGACATGTCAGACGCAAGGCTTGAAGCCAGCGCCGTTATTGGTCCTAGGTGACTGGTGAACGTTGACGTGTACGGATCAGGGGCAGGGACACGCGACAGCTGAAAATGTCCCAGTGGTTTATCTGCCGTGTGTGCGCACGCGAGCAGTTTTTTCTGATAATTTCAATCTGAGGACTACAACAACCTTGACAGTATGGCGGAGAAATCGCAGGCGGAAGCCAATGTTTCGAATGGCTCGAAGCCGGTGAGGCAGGAAATCAAGAGGGAGAACAGCGATCGAGACTTTGACGATTATTTCGTACGTGCATCGCAGCTGCAATACGCTGCGCCTCCTGAAGTGCTGAAAACTGACATTGACAGATCGGACCTCGCGACCTCGACCATCATTCGAAATGGCCGATATTTTTGCGCCTTCATGGCAGCATTACTCCCGAGATGATTCTGCCTCTACTCTTCGTAGCGTCGTGGTCCACTGCCATCACCTGTATCTCCAAATTTGTTCATGATCGTCAGTGCCATTTTCCACATTGGCGAGCACCACTGACGGTCTCCAGTCGGCATCAATCAGCTCCTACTCACCGTCCTCGGTTTCGTTGTGGGTTTAGCGCTCAGTTTCCGTTCCTCCACTGCCTACGAGCGTTATAATGAAGGCAGAAAATACTGGGCCCAACTCACATTGGCCTCTCATAATCTTGCGCGCCTCATCTGGGTCCACGTTGATGAGCGACATGCCGACCCTGTGCTCGGAAAGCGGGATTTACTTGCTAAGATTTCGTGCTTGAACATGATCTCGGCCTTTGCTGTCGCACTCAAGCACAAGCTACGATTCGAGCCATACACGCATTATCCTGACCTGAAGCACCTCGTCTCTCACCTCGATACGCACGCAAAGGCTGCCGATACACCGGACCCTCGTCCTAAACAGAATCCTTTCAAGACCGCAGGTCAATTCCTCGGTGTGCCTATGGCGGAATCGAATCCTCGCAAAGTGCTCAAGAAGGCCCGCCTCCCGCTCGGTAACCTACCTTTGGAGATCTTGAGCAATCTTAGCAGCTACATGAAACATATCTATAGCAACGACACGTTCAAGGTCTCCATCTACCAGACACAGTCGCTGAACGCCTTGACGACCATGAACGACGTGCTAACTGGCACTGATCGAATTCTCAGCACGCCTCTGCCCATCGCGTACTCCATCGCCATTGGTCAAATCACATGGGTCTACATATTGCTGTTGCCCTTCCAGCTATACAAGTCTCTCGGCTGGGTCACTATTCCCGCCAGTGTCTTTGCAGCATACATCATCCTCGGCATCGCGCTCATCGGACGAGAAATCGAGAACCCATTCGGGGACGATGTAAACGACTTACCGCTTGATGCATTCTGCACACAGATCAGGAAGGACATTGACATCATCATGTCCAAAGCTGCCCCTCGCTTTGACGATCTGTTGGATCAGGAGGAGAATGAGCTGCTTTGGCCGCTGAGTCACATGAGCAGTGCTAGCTGGGCAGAGAGAAGCGTCGAGGACATCAGGGACGCGTTAGCTGCTAAACCAGGGTTCCACGTACACGGTGGCGATGGCGGAATCAACGAGAAGAAAAGTCACGAAAACGGACATCGCAGGACAACAGAGGCGCATCGCGCCGAGGAAGGGAGTGCAAAGCCCCAAGTGGCTCCGACGAGACTTGATCAAAGCGGACACGGTCCAGAGTAATCTGTCAGCCGAAGGCACCATCATGACATATCGTCAAATTTTGCTCTACCCCTTCAAATTTTATTCAATTCTGTCAAACCTACCACTCAATCTCCTTCCCCTCATAATTCACAAACTTCCCGCCCCACTCCTCCCTCCTAACCCGATCAATAATCCCAACACATCCTTCCACACTCTCCTCAACCGTCAATGGCGCCTCCTTCATC